>JMFS01020686.1:0-17887 GCA_000699545.1 Podiceps cristatus
GGTCCCTTCCAACCCAAAACATTCTATGAATAATTTATTAAAAAGAAGATAAGCTCAAAGGCTACAGAGAATATCTTCATACCTTAAGTATGTTATTAGAGATCTGGCCAAAGACAAATCATTTAAGTTTTATGTATCTTTGGAACAGATATAATAATTTTAAGGAGATCTGTCTGGCTCATTTAGTTTTATGCTGTTAGGTGATATACCTTTACACCAGAGACTTTGCCAAACAGTACATTTTTCTGTTAGGTGCGTTTGGGTAATACAACACAAAACAAAGATGGATTTTTTTAAAGGGAATTAAATGTCATCTTTATTTCTGTAAATAAGTAAATAAGACTTTATGCACAGATTAGTTGCGTTTACTGAAATTTGGAGTGCTCTGCACCATTGTACTGTCTCTAAAATTGTCTATGTATAAGGAAGACCAGAGTATGACCAGTGGAAAAATATTGTAGGGTTGCAGTTTGCTCCTGCATTCCTTTACACCCCATCTTCATTACCAAAATAAGCAGAAATAATTGAATATAAGGATGATAATTTTTAAAACCAATATTACAATAAATATACCTCCCCCCAATTATAAAGCAGCACTCAGTATACTGTATGATGTATATTGAATTATTAACTCCAATTTGATTATTCAGTTCTTGGGTGTATGAATTTATTTAACTCCCATCTGTCTTAAATATGTAATGATTACAGAATTGTCTGTGAGAAACATTTTGGTATTTCATGAAAAATACTAAGTACAGTTCTTCTAAGAAGTAATTCTGATTTTAGATTGGTTCTTAATACATCTCTTACAGGATTGAAATAAGAAGTGAACTTATTTTTGCGTAACACTTCATTCCCCAGCAGGGAGAATAATTATTTTGATAGGCGAGTGAAATGTTGCTTGGATATTATCCAGCATAAATCTTTCTCCTTTAACCTCACCAAAGATTTTGGAAGAATGCTTTGTGGTAGATTTACAGTTTTAGAATCATAGACATATAAAATGGTGTTTGTCCCAGGGTGGATTAATTTAAATAGTAGATTTTTATCATATTTTAAATAGGCAAGTAAGGATAATAGTTTTAAGGTTTCAATTTTTATTATAATTTGACATAAATACATCTTAAATATTTTCCAGGAAGGAAAAAAAAATCTTGCTTTGATTTGCAACAAAGTAGGGTAGTGTATTTGCTTCAGGTTTGGTGATTCTGATGGCCAGGCAGAAGGTTACAGTAGCACGTGTCTGTATTACAGAGCTGAACTTTTAGTGTTCATCCTACGTTTTGGTGAGCTGGGAATGGTGCGCGGCAGTGTTCTGCAGCGTGTTGGTTGGGGTGCTCGTGGGAAGTGTGTTTTGGTCCTGACAGTGCCACGAATTGTGGTTTCTCCTCTGCACGCAGGTGGAGGACGAAGACGAACCAGGAAGGGCTCTGAGCAACCTGGTCTAGTGGAAGGTGTCCCTGCCCCAGCCATGGCGGGAGGCTTGGCACTAGATGATCTTCAAGGTCCCTTCCAGCCCAAACCATTCTATGATTCTGTAAGGTGGCCCTCCCCACGGAGGCTTTGGTCTCTGGTAGCAGGGGCAGTCTCTTGGGAAATGCGCACTGGAGCTTTGCTCGATTGTGTGTACTTCTTGATGAGTTTAATTGAGGTTAACAAACTGTTTTGCAGCCTGCTCCATTTTTAATCCTTTTCTGGACAACAATTCAGGGATATGAGAAGGAAGAAAGATTTTTGGTATGAAGAGCTATTTCTGAAAGAAATACTTCAGAAGGAGGAGAGATGTATGGCTTGGCAGACAATGAGTTCATGCTATTTAAGGATTAGAAGTCAGTGTAGTCAAAAGCACAAAGGCAAGAGTGCAACAGGAAGAACACAGAGGCAAAAATGGTTATAAAGAGCATGGAGAACAGGCAGGGAGACCATATTTGTTTCTTTTGTTATCTCCTGCGGTCTGGCACTGGAGAGACTGATGTTAAATTTTGTGTTTATGTGAAATAACATTTGGAGTTTAATATGTTAGAAAATTTCACATACTTAAAAGAATTCTAGAGGTGAATTATCTGTGAAAATTGTTCTGGAAGTTTTAATACCGGTAAAATTATGTCAAAAAGTTCCCTCTCCACATCAGATCTTATCTGATCTTAGCCAATGGCTAATGCAGAATGCTTAATGCTGACTAATACATCAAAATTAGCATCAATTAGCCTTTCTTCACACTACTTAAAAGTCTGTTGGTATTTTGGTGGTTAGAGAACTGAAAATCCAGTGACGTGTTTTGACCTTGTATAAAACACTTAGGTATTCTTATCAGTCATGGGTGTCCCTGACAATTAAGTCATGTTAAAAATATTTTCCATACAGCAAGTACAGTACATTTTTATAAGCTTGTATAAGTTATATTGCATTCATTAACTACACCTTTCGTTTAATTATGCCCTTCTGTAACTTATTCAAGTTTACTCTTTATATATTAAATATTTGCATATTTAATATATATAAGAATTATAATGTATATAAAATACATGAATATACATTAGAAGATCTTGTATTATCATACATATATAACATATGCAATATATAAATATACAAAGTTAGAATTTTTACATGATAAAAACTAATATTGGCCAGATTTGTTTTTTTTTATATACATATAGCAGTGTATGAAACATATTAATCTGCTTTCAGTATGAACTTTTAAGTATTATTATATAGTGGGTTTTTTTAAAGCTTTGATGTCAGGGGAAGATTCCAGCTCCTAAATATTTTACCTCATTGCAACCTAATGTTCTGCTAAATGGAAATTTCATGGACTGCTTTCTGATATGCTCAATTATTACACATGGCTTACTGACATTTGCTGAGAATTTATCTGTCTGTTGACTAGATTAACCCTTAACTTTAAAAAGCACAGCAAGCTAATTTGTATTGGTCTCATACTTTTCTTTACCTGCAGAATTGGACTGGCTTAGTAACCCAAGCTTCTCTACAGAAGATGCACTGTTACTGCATCAGCGCACTACGGAAGTTGCAAATCTCACCCCTGAAAAATCACCACTAATAAGGTAGAATATACTCTTCTAAAATAGCCTCTTTCTTTTGTCCTGCTTAGTTTTTGTTATGTGAGACCAAAATCAGGAGCTTTTAGGGCTGCTTTTCATTCCGCTGTTCAGTATTTAAAAAGGCCTGAACTGAGTCACATATAAAAGTATGAATAATGCTTCCATGTCCTTTAAGTTAAAATAATGAGAAATTATACTTAGGCAATTACATTCCCATTTTCTTTTTCTCACAGCTGCATTTAAATCATTGTTATTTTGGAATGGAAAGGGAACTGAGTGATCATGATTCTTCATTATCTTTTGAATGTCCTAAGTGACCCTTGAAATAATGTAAAGATTAAGCATCATCTTTGTCATTTCTCTGTGAAAACCAGTTCAATCAACCATTTCACACTCAAGTTTTTTACTTTTTAAAAACTAGTTGAAGATATGAATTAATGAAATATTACATGTATCAAGTTGTGCGGCTGTGTAGAACATGTTGATCACTGAAGTGGGTGATTATATTCTTTTACAAAAATGAGCTTTAAGCAGCCATGTTTGCTGAAGAACTAGTTTTAATACCTTCACTAGGACAGTTGCTATACTTGGCATATCTATGCTATAACTAGCAGTTAATTAATGGAATCAAGTTGCAATTGCCAAGTTCAAAAACTTAGTCACTTTTAATTTGATATGAGCTCCTGTGTTTACAATGACTGTTGGTGGTCATGATAGACAATGTCTTTGTAATAACAATTACAGCTGAATACATCTTTTTGTATACTTATTCTTACATTTACATGGTTTGTGTGATTGAAATGCAGTCACTGTTTCAGTCATATATTCTGCTTATATTTCTTCAAATCTTTTCAGTACTTTAATGTCATAAAACTAAGGAATTTACAAATTGCCGTTCAGATAGAATGGCATAGCAAACCCACCACATTTAATTAATCCTTGAAAAAGAATTTATCAAAAAATAGTGTGCAGAGAAATGTTTGATCTTTTTGCCTATTACTAGGGTACATTCTCAGTTCAATAAAAACTAATTACTCCAACATAGTTGATGTTTTTTAGGGGGGTTTTGGGTTGCCTTTGGGGGGGTGAATGTGTGTATGTGTTTGTTTTAAAGGCCTGCTAATGGTTTTCCCATGGCTTCTTTTTCCTTGGTGCCCTTAAATAAATTGTGTAAGTTGTTTGTGCTTTTTGTTTTGGTTTGGTTTTTTGTGGTGCTTTGCTTCTGAAATGCTGTATTTTCTTTTTGAGGTTAGGAATACTGACACTTGTTGCTCCTTTCTTTTATTGAAAGATTCCAGAAAAACTCTTTAAGAAGACCTTGTGCTTTAATTAAGAGTTAGAGGACACCTCCATTATTTCAGTTGATTATTAAGTATGGGAGTGTATGTAGTATGTACGATGATATACATATATTTTGCCAGAACTCTGTCCTTTGTGCAGTCTCTCAGTAAGTCAGTTGTCTGTTGCATGTGGTGTTTGTTACTATATTATATGATAACATTGATTCAGTAGTCATCAAAAATTGTTCCTTGATTGGTGAGATTTGAATTTCTATTTTAAAAGTGATTTTAAAAGTATGGTCTTGATATTTCTTATGTAAATCATAAAGAAACTAGGAAAAAGAGAATGCAGACTTCTTTCGCAGATTTTTGAAAGATTTTTCATCCCTTAAGCTTGACCTACGTTGTCTTAGCAAAGTTAGGAGATTTTATCAGCTCACTCATCTTTAATTTGGTGATAATAACAGATGAATACTTGTACAGATCGCACATCAAAATGCTTTTGACAATTAAAACTTTAAGACTGATCATCAGTAATTCCAGCAGCTGAAAAAATAGTTGTTATTTAATGCAGATTTATATAATTTTCATTGTATGTGTTGCTAATTCTTTTCTCCAAAAGTACAGGGAGAATAAAAGTAAAGGGTAAAATGTTTTTGAACTTTCATATGGTGGTATTTCTTCACAGTTTTACCACTTCTATATATATCTACGTAGACTTATATATCTTTGTTTCCAAGCAGGACTACTTCAAGATCAGAGTTGTCAGGGGAAAGTGATACAGATGAGAGTCTGAAACAGTCAAGTAAGAGAAGGAAAAAGAAAAAGAAAAAGCATCACCACTATAAGAAGACAAAAAAGAAAACCAAAGGGGACTCCAGTAGTAGTGAATTAGACCTAGAGACTAAGCACGTCAAGGACAAAGCCACAGGAAGTGGCAGAAATCATGAAAAGGAAGCAGCAGCAAAGTATGTGTTTATTAATACTGTGCAAGATGTAAATTCATTGTGTTCTTGTAGTTGTTTCTTCAGCTTTATGAATGAAATTCTTACCGCTGGTGGGACATTTTTTTCTAAGCTGTATATGACTAAACCTGCATTCAGAGCAATGAAAATAAAATTAGAATCACTTGTTCAATCATATCTGAAAATCTGTGACTAAAATATTCTGTGGAGTACTGTTCTGCAGAGCAAAGCGTAGTATGGTGGTAATGAAATACATTTTTAAAGCCACAGAGAGGCTTATTTTGAGTTTTTGTAAACATCTTGCTTCCTTTCATGGATCTTCTTTTGGGAGTTTGGAGAGGGATTGCATTAAACACTATTCTTAATTAGTGGAAAAGTCTTAATATACAGCCGTGTAACTTCCTCCTCAGAGTGTTAACATTTAATTTTTTTCATGTTTACGACAGTTTGTTGTATGATTTAACATTTCTTTCATGTCCACCCATTTATTGCTCTGTGCTGTGTGCTTCATACTTCTTGCTCATGGTACATCTAGATGGGTATTTGAACAATTGAAATTGTTTTGCTAGGTCTTTTTTGTTAATTCCAGGAGCTGTAAAGTACTGTGTAATTAGCAGAGGTGTCATTTTTTATTTATTTATTTATTTTTTTATGGAACAAGAAAATAGGTATCTGGTGACTACCATGTTCTTTGAGCAATAAAAGAGGTTCTGTGAACACACTGAGTATTCAGGTTTGGCATATGTAGCTGTGCTTTTCTCAGCCTGTTGGGTTTTGATCATTTCATTCAAAGTGGCCCAATCTAACTGGCTGTGTAAGTCACCTTTCCATGTTTCGCATCATGTTAGATAATTTGAGCAGCCATTTTGCCTCTCTGGTTCCCTACTTCCTGTTTTTTTTTTCTTTAGCATCAGTAGCTTTGGCTGTAATTCACAGTACTGCAGCTGCTCCTGGGGCCAGAGTGAGGATTTGGTGACATTGAGAAATTGTTACAGCTGGGTGTAGTCCAGGCAGTCCTTGACTCTCCTCCAGTTTACTACTTTTCCCAAGGCAGATTAACCAGGAGCTGAAAGCACAGGCTTGGGGGCATGTGTCTGTGCCAGGGGATCTCTACATTGTTTCCCGGTGAAAGAATGGGAGTGGTCCTGGAGGTCTTGTCTGATGCCTCCAGCCACACTCACCTCCTCCCATATGAAGACTGTTGTTGGCTTGTGGTGGCTAAGGTTTACTTGGCTGTGAGGAAGCACAATAAAAATCATGGGATGCTAAGACTGTTCTGCTCTGACCAGTCACTCTTGTCTTTGCTGGAAGGGTGTCTGGACTGGATGGAATGGACTTGCATACCGAACCTGGTTCATCAGCTGTTTGCTATACTGGGCCAACCAGCCAGTGCTTTGCCCAAATGAAAGGGCTGAAGTTCTTTCAGGGTGTCTATTTTAACTTATTTCCAAAAATGGTTGATACTGAGAGAATACTGATTTCTCAGGAGACAGTTTCTGAAACCCGAACCACAAAATTGCTCTAAATGCAGTAGGTCTTACAAAATTTTAGAAAGCTTCTCAAGACTATAAAACTCATTTACTAACTCACATATTTGTAATAGGAATTCAGATTGGAAGTTCATAGCTGTCTACAGTTCAGAGGCAGGTGGCAATTTCTGCTTAAGTTCATTTGTATAACGGCAGTCCATAAACTACTTTGCACGCTATTTTATCAAATCCATGGGTATAATTACAGCTAATCAACATAATCCTCTTACACATTATCCTCTTTTTCTTAATTGTAGCATTGTACAAAGACAAAAGTAAATTTTAGTAGTAGTAATATATGGCTTTCAGATTATAGTTTGCCAAGGAATTAATAGGTTAAATCTGGTTATTACCTTTCATAATACTAAATCAAATTTTTGGAAGTGGAAGGAGTGTGTTTTGGTTTGATCATCCTATTAGTGTATTTCTAGTTGGGTTTTTTGTTTGTTTGTTTTTCCAAGCAGGTGTCTGACTTTGCATGAATGCATCATGAACCATGACTTTGAGTAAATTAAATTATGAACTACAGAAATGCAATGTTTCCTGGGTTTTGTAAATGCTGAATATATGCACATATGTTTAGAGTATACTTCTTCTAATTTTCTGCAGTCTAGATAAGAAAACATCAAATCTTACCAGTGATCGCTTTGTTTGGCTTGATGATATCCAGGCTTTCACAGCGGAAACCTTCAGAATAGACAAGAAACCAGACCCTGCAAACTGGGCTTACAAATCCCTGTATCGAGGGGACATAGCAAGGTAAAATATGTTGGTTTCTATTGGCATTCAGACTATCACAGAGTCACTATCTCAAGCTTCATCAACTTGAGTCTGACTCTGAAATTTTCATGTAGAAGATGAGAAAATAAGGTAACTGAATACTTTATTTCAGAATTTGACTTTGAATTAGGCATAAATATTTTAAATGGCAAGAGATGCATGGTTTTCATTTTTTCTAAAAACATTCTCTGTGGGGTAGACTGCAGGCACGTGAACTTGTATGACTGCCATCTGGAGGTGGCAGCATGGGGCAGATTCAAAAGCATGGTTCTGAGGTCAGAAATCCCGGACTCTCTTATAGATCATTTTTGGGCAAGTGCCCCTTTTGATCTCTATTGTTCTGGTTTTGTGTCTGAAAGGGAAATGAAGGTACTGATTATTTCACAGTAGATTTGTCAAGTAGTTTCAATATCCTTGCAAAAAAAAAAAAAGTATATCTACTTTCTTAGCAAACCGATTCTATGTTAGATCACCCAGACATTGTACCAAAGAGTATTTATCTTATGCATTGTTATATTTCAGGTGAGTATGGATGAAATTGCATCTTCAACATCCTTAGTGGGTTACTGGTACTATGGTGACCCTTCAGAACATTTCACTGTATCAACAGAGAAGCTCATCTAAAGTTGCCTACACTGGGCTCATGCATTATGTATATACACTTACTTCTTGATGTTCTCAAGGAAAATTGTTTACTATATATAAAAAGCAATTACTTGTGGAGGAGGGAGGATTTATGGGTTTTATATAGTGTATATACCTTTGCAGTAAAATTGCCTGGTTACAATCCTTTCTAATTTTCTGACACCTTTGGATTCTCAGCTATTGTTTGAGTTGAAAAGTGTTATTTTAACATTGCACGTCACTATGTCTGCCACTGAAATGACATTCTTGGGAATATTTTAAAGATGGTATTTTCCTTTCTTAATCCATAGTATTATTGTGGCCTTTATGAATCTGCTGTCTTTCCCCCTTCCCCTTCCACTTCTTGGCATATGAAACGTATAGAGGCTTTAGGGATACGGAAAGATATTACCAAACTGAAATACTGGTTTCTGATTTTTGAGTTTAAAATAGTCTAATCTAAATAGCCTTAAATAATGCTCCCTGTTCTTTCTTCAAGTTTGTGTACAAGGCTTAAAATAATAGGAGAAAAAAGTAGTTTTTCTTCTGCCAACTATGAAAGATACTGTTGAACTCAGAGGAAGCTTAGTATGATAATAAAAGTTGTGATGGAACTGAAAGAATCTATAAATTGAAGTCTTAATTAAGGAGAAAGTTACCAAGTTCTTACACTTTTGAAGGTCTATGCATACATTATTTGGATCAATTTGAATTAAAGTACTTCTTCCATGCTTTCTTTCAAAAAGGAGGTCTCTTTTCTAACAGGTATTTTGGATGATATTTAATTGTATTTTTCTTTTTAAGATACAAAAGGAGAGGAGATTCCTGTCTTGGTATAGATGCAAAGAAACAGTGTGTAACTTGGGACAGTTCTGCATCAAAAAGGAAACAATTACAGAGGCGGCCTGAGCGCTACTTCACAAAGAACAATGTGAAGATGCTGAACACAGATGGGATTCCTGTTTGTAATAAAAGTTCTCCATCTGACCCAACTGCTTTTATACCAGTTTTCCAAATGGAAACTGATGATCCCTCTGACACAATGGAGGTAAACCCTCTTGGGATTTATGATCCATCAACTACAGTGTGGCTACAAGGAAAAGAGTGCAAGGGTGCAGACCACGAGCCTGTAAATACGCAGCAAACAGTTCAAGAGCCTGGGTTAAACATTAACTCCATTCTAATAACAAAAGTGGAAGAACATAACAAGAAAGTCAGAGAAAACCCCAGAGATATTAATGCTTGGATGGAGTTTGTTTCTTTTCAGGTATGTGTTCTGACAGACCTGGTTGCTTGTTTTAAGTAATACATGAACGTTATTTGTAATTTCCTTGGCTTAGATCTTCTGTTGATAAAGAACGAGCTATTTATTCATCTTCACAAATGTCAGCTTGTTCTCATGATTCTAGTGATGATTCTTCCTAATGTTGTAATTTTTTTTTTTTTGTTTAAGGATGAATTAATGAGAGGACCTAGCCCTTATGCCAGTAAGGGAGAGCAGGAAGTAAGAAGAAAATCGCTGAAGTTAATCTTAGAAAAGAAACTGGCTATTTTAGAGAGAGCAATTGAAAGCAATCCAAGTAATGTTGATCTGAAACTCGCTAGGCTGAAGCTTTGCGCAGAATTCTGGGAACCACCAGCATTGATCAAAGAATGGCAGAAGCTTATTTTCTTACATCCCAATAATCCGGAGCTGTGGAAGAAATATCTCCTGTTCTGTCAAAGCCAGTTCACTACCTTTTCTGTTTCAAAAATCAATAGTCTCTATGGAAAATGTTTGTCTACATTGGCAGCTGTACAGGATGGCAGCATGGTATCACATCCTCTACTGCCTGGTACAGAAGAAGCTATGCTAGGTAAGGGTCTTTACATTTCATGTTATGGTCAGAATGGTATTCATACGAGTTGACTTCAGTCTCTGTAAGAATAGACTTTCCTATGTATTACAGGAAATTTTTATTTTCTTCCAAATACCTGGCATCCTGATTTCTTAGCTGAGAATGAAAACAGATATTCCAACCAAATATGGATATAGCAGGTGTTTTTCTTCCCCAGGAGAGTTTGTGATATAACATCTGGTAAAGTCTAATGTGCTGAGCGGTTTACAGTACAAATGTCAAGGCTGGAGAATTGCAGCCAACAGCCGAGAGATGTGCTTTTATCTTTGAAAAATATTTATTAACAAAAAAAACCCAGTTGGCTTGTGAAAGAAACAATTATCTCTTGTTCAGAAGTTTTACAGTTAAGTAATCCAGAAAAGAGAAGGGACATGGGAAGTGTGATGTGAAATTTTCTTGAGCATCCCAGTTTGTAAATAAAGAATTCTAAAACTGTAATGCCATGTGATCATGCCTTTTGTATTTATTATATGCATATATCTACCACTTATAATAAATTATATAACTATCCCTGGAAGGAAAATTAGTCAGATGGTTAGGATGCTGGACTGGATCCAGGGAAGAAAGGATTTCATGCTCAGATCAGGCATGGGCTTTAAATTTATTTGGAGCTAAATGACTTAGCCTATCCCATTTGAATTTTACTTGTCTACCTCAGAGGGTAATTGTGGTTATTAATCTATGAATACACTGAGGAGGGGGAAATACTAGTGTCACCATGAATATCTTTTGGGGTTTTTTGTGGTGTGGTTTTTTTTTTTTTTCTTTTAAAATTTGTTTTGATCTAGAGGTGGCTATTATGAAGCAGACCACATTTCTTCATATGTGGCATAGTTCACAGAACCTCTATTTTTATCCAAGTCCTGTAACTGCTGTTTGAGCAATGATGCTATCTGTTCTGCAATATCCAGTCCGGACTTAGAGATTGAGATGCTGGGTTACAAATGAATTTCAGGTGTTCAGATCTCTTACGGTCTTTAGTTGATTCATCTTGGATCAAGCACTGGAAAAAGAGCTGTAAAGGAAAAATCCTGTGCTGGCAGGTGGATAATGTACTGCCTGATATCTTCCAATTGCTTCTGCTGTCTCTGATTTCCAACACTTCAGTCACTTTGTACGCTAACCACAATGAATGATTCTCAGGACAAATGTTTTATGCAGCATCTGTTTTTTCAAACAGGAAAGTTTTTCTTTCGTTTCCCTGCACAGAACATGTCTGACTCATTAAGTACTGTTTGTCAACTTCTATGAGATTTTTTTTTTTAATTGAGTTCCTTTGACTAGTTAACTATATTGGGTTGATTGTCATTTTTCAAAATACATGCTTGCTAGCAATGTCTGTAGATAGGTTGAAATGAAAATGAACTCAACTTTGTGTTTCTATCCCACTCTTAATGTCTTGTTGTTCTGTATTAAGACTGTTGTGATTTCTTGATGAACACTGATGAGGGTTTTGGTTTGGGTTCCCCCCGTCTCCTCCCCTTCGGCATTCAAAGGGTAAAGTGAAGAAATTTCCAGTGGGGAGATTTCTTTTTTTTTTTTTTTTAGTGACTCAGCTATCTAATTCTTGGGCTGAATTAGAACTGACAGTGTACTTATTAGGAAGATTACCAAATTGTTCGTTAAGATAAACATACAAAGAGTTTCAGAAATGAATGATGAGTTGAGTAGCAGTGTAGATATATGGTAGGCTTGTATCTTCAACCTTTGACCTTTGCTAATGACAAGTGTAAGAGCTAATTTTAAGTAGTGGTGGATTGTGCCATCTAGTGTTCCATTCAGTACACAGTACTATCTGCTTGGAAATAAGTGGTTTTTTATAAAAAATGAAATTTAAGAAAGCAGCTAAAAATGGATTTAAAATTATTGATCAGCTTTTACTTAAATTCTGACATAGCAAGTTTATTAGGATTTGTTAATCTAAAGTAAATGAAGGTAAGCGTTCTCAAATTTTGCTGTGGAAAGGGAATCCTGTTTTTTAAATTATACCTACTGGTTGGGGAGAAACATCCTTATCTTATAGGTTAGTTCAGCTGCAGAAGTGTCTTGCCATCATGGACTGAATTAATGTATTCACGCTGTTTTCAGCTTTTACCACAAAGAAAATGCTGATCTTTGTTTTTCTTCAAGTATAGTTTTCCTTTTTATCATGCAGAAAATCTTATGCTATAATTTATTTTTGTCTCCAGTCTGGCAGCTAGTACTGATGAGATATTCACTACATTCAGACTATTTTAATCAAAGTTCATCTGTTTGAAGCTGAGAAACCAGGAAAGAACAACTTTTTTAGTGTCAATCGGATATTAAATTGATGGGGAAAGTGCCTGAATTGGTTAAAATATTTTTGAAGATTCTGTTATATACTTAAACATACTTTTTTGTTGTTTAAATATCTTCAGAAATCTCAAGAGTCTTTGTTAACAGAAACAATCATTGACTTTGCAGGAAAATCAGATGAAATGCATAGTTTGTATATTCAACCTGAATTCAAATTTTTATGTGCACACATCTGATGTAAATCTGAATACTAGTAAAAGGACTAAATAATTTGCCACCTCTTAATATTGCGAAATAAGATGATCATTAGAAGCAGTTGATACTAACCTATGTTATGTGTGAATATAAATGGCTAAATATTTTGATTGCTTTAAGCTCTCCAAAGCCAATGTATTTAGTGAAGAAGCAATGTTTTTTTAAGAACTGTTTTCAGAATGATCAATGAATTATTTAAGTCTTGATTTATGGGGTTTGGGTTTTTTTGCAAGGCAATTAAGATTATGATTTAAAGCAATTTAGTTTTTGAACAGCCATTCTTTTGTTAAGACTTGAGTGTAATTTGGAGTGATGGAATATCTCAGAAAAGTCCTTGAATGGCCTAGTAGTAGAGGTGTTTATATACCTGTTATTTCTCCACCTTTTCCATTTAAGACTCCCATTACAAATATATGAATAGAAAAACTGGGGCTTTGCTTCCATTTTTAAGCTGAGACTTGAGGCTTGGTATGTAGAGGGATATGGCAATGATTACAGAAATAATTTGTTGAAGAGCAAGGGACGGGACTCTTCTCTACTTTCAGGCAGTAATACTTTGGCCAAAAGGTTGGCCGTCTCTTAACAGAGTTCTTACATAAAGGAAAAGAAAATGGGAATGACAGTTGGAATGAAAATGGTGTATTACCAACATATTACGATTGTAACTATCTTAATGCAAAAATTAGGCAGAAAGGATTTTTGTTGTAATCACTTGCTGTGTGAATTGTAATAATTCCCAGCATCTTCAAAGAGGGCTATGACCCACTCTGACAGATGTTGGGTAAACTGAAGTTGGGACCATTGCATATAACTTTTATTCATCAAGGACAGTGCACGTGTGACATGAATAAAAGGTCATCTGTGTGGTGCATTTGAAGTGGAAGGACTTAAAGTTAATTAAACTACAATTTTGACATACATTTGTGCTAGTTACTCCCTGTGTTTTGGATTTTGATACTGTTCCAAAACAATTATGCTCTACAGCACTTCATGTATGTCTTTTGTATATTTGTGGGCTGTAATAAAATACTTTACAACAAAATGTATTTGAAATATTAAACTTTTGTCTTCTTTACAGGTATATTTATTCAGCAGTGCCACTTTCTGAGACAGGCTGGCCATTCTGAGAAAGCGGTGTCTTTGTTTCAGGCTCTGATTGACTTCACCTTCTTTAAACCTGACAGTGTAAAAGATCTGCCAACAAGGGGACAGGTATCAATTTCCATTTAAATGTGTGTATGTTCTTGTGCGTTACACAGAATATTGTAACAGAAGAATGTTGATGAATTTTTAAGGACATAGGGAAATGTTTAGTATCACAGCTTACTTTGTGGTTCTTCAAGGTGATGCTTGCATTGGGAAAATGCTTGTGGTTCTCCGTTATCTGTTGTTTTCAGTAATTCTTTGATGGCTACCTTAGGAACACCTTTATGCTTTAAAGTATCTCTTATTTGACCCATGAGATTCCATTCAGCTTATTCTGTTAAAGTACTAAATCACTTTTTCTCTTGATTTGCTCAAGAGAATGTTTGGCATGCACCCCAGTAATAATCAGTAAGTTAATATTCAGAGAAGGCTATTGCCAGTGTATTGTCATCCCACTGAATTGTCAGGGGCTGTTTCCTTTTTAATAAGTGGTAGGGAGGGCCACCAGTTAGGCAGCTAGGCTACCACAGAGGACAGAAATTGAATTTTCTTTTATTATTTCACATTATTCCCTAGCAACCACTACTGAGACTCCTTTTCTTTGCTCCCTAGGTTAATGCTGTTGCCCACCAATGGAGAAATCTTGTGTTTTAAATAATAATGATGCCCTCTTAAATTAGACTTCAATCATAATTATCATTGAGGATGGGAGATTTGGTCTAGTTACACAGATAAAGCTCAAATTCTACTTCCAGTCACTTGAAAAATTGCAAGATTATCTGTAGTGTTTAAAAACTCTTTAAGAAAGCAGGATGGAAAGGAACCTCAATTTAAAAGGACACTTTGGGTTGGAAAGTGCAATTCTTGAGAACAGGAAAATGCCACATTTACAGCTGATCACACATTCTGCCCTCTTACAGAAGCGTTATGACTTAGTCTTGAATTACTTGTTTCCGTACTGTTTTCACAGTTCACTTTCTCACTTGGAGCAAAGAATAAATCCATGAGGAGCAGAATTAGCTTTTGCAGTTGCTGTAAGCCTTGCATTTTCTGATATGCTGATGCTTGATTTTTCTTAAATTGTATTGTTAACATTTGTATTAACAGTCACATCTCAATGTCCAAGCCAAGGTTTAGTACACAGCAGAAGCGTATAATAGGAGAGATGGTCATTAGAGCTAAGTATACACAAAGCAGGGGAGGAATTGATGAATCTAAAGATGACAGATTGCATACAGGCAGTGACAAAGTCAGAATTAGAACCCTGGACTTCTGATTCATGGAAAGGTGCCCAGAAGTTGCTGACCACCATGAAACCTGAGAAATGAAAGGCCTTACTGATCTTTTCCTCTTGTCCTCAGTCCAGTCATATTTATGTCCAACTGTAACATTTTGATTTGACCACAGGTGTATGATTGTCTGAATTATCATGCTATTAGCCAAATTCTTTATGGTTGCATGGAAGATGAAGAGAAGGGGAGATTTGGTTTCTGAAAGCCACATCTCAGGGACTTTAGATCCTTATCCTTGAAGGATCTGTATAGGTCACTTGGCAGAAAAATATTTTGCTTTTTAAAAAAGCCTTTTCAAAACAACCTCCATCTTCATGAGAAGAGCTGATGAATGTTCTGCTGTGCCAGAGGCATAATTGAAGTACTCAGTTGTTCCTGCTGCTTCTTAAGCAGCATCTAACAAAGTTTTTAGCTACAGAAGTTGCACCTGGATAACTGATGGTAGGGTCTGGAAAACCTAAGTTGACCTAGGGTAGTGTCTGTACAACAACAGAAAATGATTTATCTGTGTTTTCTTTTGGTTCCCCTGGCCAAAACAACAGGTAGAATTCTTTGAACCCTTTTGGGATAGTGGAGAACCACGAATTGGAGAAAAAGGAGCAAGAGGCTGGAAAGCATGGATGCACCAACAAGAGAAGGGTGGCTGGATTGCTCTTAAGCCTGGTATGCCTATGTCAGTATGTGTAGTTTTATGTCCATGTGTTCTTATAAACATTTTTCTTAGAATGATACCAGCTGTTTCTTCTCATGTTTTTGCATGCAAGTTTTAAAAAATATTTACCCAAATTAAGATAAACTATATCACACTTCACAAGGAAAAGCATATGTTGAGTGTATGATATTGTTTATGGAATATTGTTGACCTTCGTAGGGGTGAGAATTGAGAGGATGGCATATCCTCCACTCTGTGCTGAAAAGGCTAAAAGTGTGAATACATGGTTGAGACCCAGGCTCGTCTAAAGTGGAAAGAAGCTATTTTCCCTAAGACCTTTTCATCATGTTAGTAGACCAGGTGGGATTACAGTATTAGATGATAGTTGCTTCAAGGATTTCTAGCTTAATGATTCTATTTCTGGAATAAAATTTCAGTTTCTTACAGCAAATAGTGTAGTTGAAATAAGAGGAAAACGTTTCCTTGTTCTTTGTGACACAGAAAACGAAGGAATTGCATCTTTGTTTGACTGGAGTGCTTCTGGGTGAGCAGGGATGCAGAGAATACCTCCCTGCTGGTTGGTCCCACCTTGTCTTTTGGTCTGTAGTGCTTTCCTTAATGTCAAGGACTGTTTCTCAAAGAGATACATCTTGAGGGGAAGCAAGGAGCTGGAATGTGTCTGACCAAACATGAACTGTCTCTGCTTTTGCTGCTCCTGCTGCTGTATAACTGTAATGAAACAAGTTGGGCTCTGCTTTTAGTAAACAAGCTGAAAAATGATCCTGTGCTTCCCCTGTCCCTGGATTACGATGGAATTTCCTTGCCCTTAACTGAGGTCAGCAGTTCTGCTGTTGATGGCTATAGACATTTTGCCCACTAATTGAGAAGACTCAGTATAGAGAAGAGGACCACTGCCAGTATTGGGCAGGTCCAGCATATATCAATGCTTTTCCTCATTTGTGTCAAGGCCAAGAGTTCAGATGTAATCTATGATTGGGTGTGATCTCTAAAACTGACAGTTTTTTCAGACTTTGGTTAGATCATGGAAATGCTGTCACTTTTCATAGAGTTGCTGACTAAAGGAGAGGCTATAGATCACAAGAAATATAGAGTATAAATCTTGCCACCACCTGTTTGTTTTACCTGAAATTTAAGAATTGGGGGTGGGAATGTTTCACCTAGTTAATGGCAAGTGTCAGGAACAAGAATTTGGAGGTGGCATAGAAATGGCGTGATTTTTGTACCAAAAAAATAGTGCAGGTAACCATAAATTTTGAGGACTTTTTTCTCCTTTGACAAGAAGGAAAAAGGTATTTGAAAAATCTCAACAAGCTTTTGCTTA
This sequence comes from Podiceps cristatus, assembly GCA_000699545.1. NCBI lineage: Eukaryota > Metazoa > Chordata > Aves > Podicipediformes > Podicipedidae > Podiceps > Podiceps cristatus. The sequence goes on from JMFS01020686.1 coordinate 17,103, forward strand.
GCCTAGAGGTGCTCATCAGTTTCAGTACATAATTAATGTTTTTCTGTAACAGAAAAAATATGCTAATTGTATCAAACAGTCCAGAAAGATCATCATAAAAGTGGGATGTAGTTAAGCACTTCCTTTTGTGTGTGTTTAACTACATTGGTTATTTCAATTGCACATTAATTAAAATGTTGAAAGTACCAGGTGTTTTAAAGCAACATTGCCAAGCTTGGTTTGTGATGTTTAACATTGTAGTACCTACTTTTTACTTACAGTGATTTTCTCGGTGATCAGAGTATTCATAGAGCACATCTCAGATTGTATACCCAGATACGGAGTGAAGAACCCAAGTTTACAAAAAGATTACTGCCTTTTGGCTGTTGCTTGCAAACTGCTGTTGATAAAAGTGGTCCACAGCCTGTCAGTGTTTTATTTTCTCTATGAGAAAGCTTAACTCTGAAACCTGATCTCCTATGGCAAGGTGACCCACGTAGTGGATGAGGAAGAGGCTGTGGGTGTTGTCTACCTGGACTTTTAGTAGAGGCTTTGACACCATTTCCCACAGCATTCTCCTGGAGAAACTGGCTGCTCATGGCTTGGATGGGTGTACTCTGTGCTGGGTAAAAAACTGGCTGGGTGGCTGATCCCAAAGAGCTGTGGTGAATGGAGTTAAATCCAGTTGGTGGCTGCTCACAAGTGGTGTTCCCCAGGGCTCAGTACTGGGGCCAGTTTGTTTAACATCTTTACCAATGATGTGGAGGATGGGATAAAGTGCACCCTCAGTAAGTTTGCAGGTGACA
>JMFS01020694.1:0-14878 GCA_000699545.1 Podiceps cristatus
ATTTCTCACCACCTGAGGACTGATACAGCTCATCCTGAGCATCAGTCAGGGAACAGGGATATTCCCCCGCAGCTCTCCCAGAGAGCACAAGGGAACAGACAGATGAACACACAGGCCCGAATGAAATAAAAAAAACAATAAGATAACAAGAAAGGAACGTGAACAGAAAATGAACTGAACAAGGAACCCAAACCCGAAGGAAAGGGCAAGGGCAACAAGGCAAAAGAGAGGGCAAAAAAAAGGGAATGAGGGGCAATGGTTTATACTGGGCATGACATCTATGGTATGGAATACTCTCTTTGGCCAGTTTAGATCAACTATTCTGGCTGTGCCCTCCCAAGTGTCTGGACCTGCTCGTTAGCAAAACTTGGGAAACTGCAAGATGTCCTTGGTCGTTCAGCAGCAGTGAACAACAGCAGCGTGCTATCGCCTTGTTTCACATACCAACTCCAAAACACAGGAGCTGCTGCAGACAAAAACTAGCTCCGTCCTGGCTGAAACCAGGGCAATAGTCAGTTTGAACGCAGTTCTAATGTACATAGATATCCTCTGCTTTGTAATAGTACTGGATGGTATGGTCAAGCAAGGATTTTGTGTACCGTCCTAATATGGGAATGCAGAGGTCCACTATGCTTTCACTCCTGTCCCTGGATGCTCATCAAGTTCATCCTTTTCCTTGCATCCAAAATATCTCATGAAGCTTCCAACTGGATCCTAAACAAAGCTGTCTAAACATTTATTAAGTATTATTCAATATCATTAGCAAAGATTATAAAAATGGATAACTGAGACTAGGGAGGGAATTATAGTTGGATCTAATTGGACAGTTTTTTGTATTAAGATAGTACACAAAGTAGGATTTTTTCCCATTCTCTAAAAATACCCACAATTCAGACATAGATGAATAATATGTATAAATAGTTCAGTGGTTTGGGTGCATGTAAGCACTCAAGAACATGAGTAACATTTTCACAATCTAGCCCACTGTGCTTTACTCGTTTAGCACAGCTATTGCACAATTACCTCCTCAAAGCAACAATACATCAAAATCTTGTCATTAGAATAATTCAGGCATTTTATTTTCAGAACCTGTCATGAATTTAGCCACATATTGCACCTCCTTGTATTCCCTGAAAAGAACTGTGTATTTTTTCCTTGGATGGAGGATATCTCAGCAACCACAAGAGACTGATTTCTAGCTTACTTTTGCCAAAAAAAATTGGCTTTTTTTTTTTTTTTTCAGTGGTGATATCTCAGTTACAAAGGCCAGGAATATCTGTGAATACATGTAACAATTAATAGCCAAGTTTTATCAAAGCCAAATAATAACTGGGTAATTTATGCAGTTACCCTATTTTACCTAAAACACATGATGTCTGAAGTTCACCCATGCTTTACTGAGATCTTTCTCACTTATTACTGGCATATTTGTCATATATCTGTATTTTTTCATACTACTAATCTATCTGACTTCACTTAATGTGTATTCCTTTTCCTCTTTCACTTTCATTTAGGGGTTAGTTCTGTATCTGATAGCATTCACAGAAACTTACCAAACAGTTCACAGAAAAAATACTCCAGGGATTTGTGAGAAATGCACTGCTAATTATTTCTTTCTATTAATAGCAGGAGACCTTGATAACACTTTGTATTTTCATCAGTTTAGACTTTGCTAATTAAAATTAGCAAAACCCACTACTATCACATAGCTATGTTCTACTTATATACATACATAATCTTGAATCCAGATTCAAGATGATCCTGAAAGTAGGGGTAAACCAGTTAAGCTTAAAACAAAACTGTGTGCATCTATTTATGTGTAAATTATTCCATTTTTTCTTCTACTTCTACTGAAGTTGCAGAGGAAAGTGAAAAAAATCCACTTTCACTAATTCCATCTTTATTCCCTTAAGGACATTTCTACTTCAGCTGCTCTTCTCAGAGTCAAAGCACTACATGTTTGGCAAGATTCACATAAAAAAAAAAAAAAACAAACAAACAAAAAAAACAAAACAACCCACAAACAAACAAACAAAAAAACCCCAAACCACAACAAACCCAAACAAACCAAAACCCCAATCTGTAATGTATATGGCATAGAAAATTGCATTCATGCATTACACAAAATACATATCTAAATAAATGACTGATAAGCACAATAGAACACCTCTGAGATTAAAAAATAAACAAGAACAGTAAAGAAAAAAATATGGAAACAATCTTTCTTCCTCTATGTTCACCTTTACCCTCAAATGCAGGTGTGTCTGTGACTGGCACTGTTTGTTTTTGTTTGGCATAACTGGTGCCAAATACAGGGCTACTATATAAATATATGCTTACACCTGTGCACTGGGTCTGGCTGGGATGGAGTTAATTTTCTTCACAGCAGCCTGTACAGTGCTGTATATATACACATATACCCACACAAACAGAGGCCTATTTTCTTTATATTTACTGTGAAAAAACCCCTTGAGACAGAGTTAATTCAGGCTGCAAATCCAAACACTTTAAAGTCTGGAAATATTATTTTCACAGTTGCCTTGAAACTTATGTGCGTTCAACCTGTGTACAAAATCGGGCAAAAGCCCTGTGGAGAAATGGCTTCTGAGCACGCAGTTAAAAACCTTAACTCAGGTGCACAACATAGATGTTATTGTTGTATGACCAACTATAAATCTTGCATTTTCTAACCTCCCAGTGTCTACCTTTTCAAGCTGTAAACATTCCTGCATAACACATTTGTTCTATCAAATCTCCTGAATGTTTGACCCTTTTCCCATCAGCACTGCAATACAGACTTGTACTTCTGGCACTAGCGGCAGAATTACATTAGCTAGAAGGAGCAGCAGGTTGAAGCCAAGGGACTGCGAAGGGACCGTGGCCAGTGGCACTCTGTGCTAGACCTGAAGAATGGGGGGGAGGGGGAAGAACACGACCCATCTCAGCCTTCTCCTTCCACTTCAGTTACACTGACCTCTCATCTCTCCTTCTAGGAGGAAAAGGTCACTGGAACATATTCATAAATGAAGGAGTGCTACAGGGACAGCTAGACTCTCACCCATTTTGTTTCCCTAAAACTGTGTGCTCTCGTCTATATCCAGACTGTGCAGTTGGAAAAGGCGTATCATCATCGTATAAATGTGCTGGGCTCAACGGAAGCTGTTTGACATTCGCATACAACCTTTCTATGGAGTTAGGAGAGTATCTGGCCTACCTCATACCCTTTGGGAAAGTCAGCAGGGAGCAAAGGAGGAACATAAGACTAATTTGCTGAAGATTAAATGGGGAAACTGGGCTTTCTTTACAATTACGGATACGTGGTAACTCCCAACCCAGTTTATATCTGCAATTATTTTGATGGTATCATGAGCTGGACCCCTCAGAACATTGAGCAATTTTGGCAACATTCTCCCAAAGAGTTCAAGTGAAAGAAGTAGCAATTTTTTTTGACATTTTGCAACTCAGGTGTGTACATATCTATACCCAGATACATGAAAGATCCCCCTAAGGGGGCTGAGGATGATTTTGGAGGCCAAATAAGTACAGTACTGCCTATGCTCACTTCATGACACTTGGTACATCCTTGTAATTTAAGACTGATCAGTTAATGAATCACATGGCTCAGATCGCTGGTCACTTTGCACTTTCTAAAATAATAGAGAATTTCATGTCAACTCTTTTAGCAATTATACAATCACTATTAATAGCAAAAAGCAACATGCTTTCTCCTCTTCATTATTATTGACAGCTGCGGGCATTTCCAAGCAACTTGTTACAGTTAAAAGCAGATAGTTCTATGAGCACTGGAATTAATGGCCTAATCTCCAATGGATTTATATCTCATCGTTACAAGGCTGAGGGCTGATTATTTGCTGCAGGATGTTGCTATTCAGCAGGGAGTAATGCCTCAGGCTACAGCAGCACTTTTTCCTTGCCCTGTGAAAGTTTTCTTATGGGCAGAACATTTAATAATCTCTCTCGTTCTCTCTCTCTCTCTCATGTATTCTCTGCTGTTTAATCAGCTGTTGAGTTCACACAGTATTCTCTACCTTAACTATGACACGTCCTGATTTATTAACCTCTATTCAGCCACTTCTTTTCAGAAAACCTTCAGGAACAATTATTATCTTTGAGACCTCCTATCCTTCTGTCAAATTTGGTTGAAATTGACCTACAAGTTCAAATGTCTTTGCAGGAAGTCAGCCAGAGATGCCCCAAAAGATCACACTAGCCTCATTTCCTTAGGAAATCAGGCTAAAATCCAAGCCTGCCACTTATTCAGGTTCTGTCCTACTGCATCTGCAGCCCATGCTCCACTCAGAAATAGCACTTGTTGCTAATGGAAGCTGTCAATGACCCTGCATTGACAAACTGCCACCAAAAAGTGCTCTCGATGTGATTTATTTCTGCCGTCATTAACTTCACAGCCCACTAGCTGAAAGAAGGCGATGACTTCTAAGACAGACAGGAAAAGGCAAGCAGAAATAGCACACAGCAGGAGCAGACGAAGTGATGATGGGTGGAAACAGGTGACAGCCTGCACTCTCACTTTAGGACAGATAGAGCACAACAGGGGATTTAAAAGGAAGCAGTTGTAAATGTAAATTGGAAAGATAGGGCCAGAGGGTGATTCACAGCATATGGTCAGGTTCCTGCTTTCCTGGTTGGCTCTTCCTCTTCATTCATTCCTACTTTTCCTTATCCTAGCCTGAATATTGTAGGTCTTCACTCAAAAGTCTTTTTTTTTTTTTTTTTTTTTTTGGAGGGGTGGCAGGGATTACAGTGGAAAATGCTGCAAGCAGCTCAAGGAAGTGCCAAATGGCAAAAGCCTACTGAGAAACAGAAGTGCCACATTTTTGTGCCCCATAACTGTCTAGCCAGCTGTTAGAAAGTTATCTGGCTCCCCCAGCCCCTCTTAAAAAGGTGCCATTTGCAGGGTCACAGGAGACTGGGCCCATGGAGCCAAAGCTGATTCATCAGCCAGGTGCCCTGACACACTAACTGCCCTTGAAAGCTGTTCCCTCCATGCGAAATCCCAATGGATGGAAAGGCGTGCAGTCGCAGCGACGATATATATCCCCTGTCTATGTGGTCTCACCGCCTGTGGAAGGGGCTTCCTAGGAGCTTAGCACCAGCACTCACACTAGCCTTCTGTTTCATTTAAATTCCCCGTGTGATCCTTTTGGAATAACAGGATATAAGAAGCGGGGAGACCTTTCTCTCTCAGTACTAACACGTCACTCAGACTTGACATAGCCAGAGACAGGCAAGACATATATTTTTTTTAATTTGTCTTTTGTATAGGTGGTAACAAGTAAGTGTAGGAAATATATATTGAACTTTTGTATGTATTTGACAAAGAGGAATTATCTTTTTTGTCATTAAAATCTAGCTTGTTCTACTTGCTAAATAAAGGCTGCAACGGGAAACTAGAAGCAACAAAAATGCAAAGTATTATTAAAAATAATTAAAATCAACAAATAACTTATTAGAAGAACTGGTTTTTTGCTGCATATTAACTTTTCAAAAAGAAGCATCAGTAATTCATTGCATACTTGATTCACCATGCTCTAAACATTCAAATGACAGAAGAGACAAAATAATTATAAAAATCTCTGAAGAGTGACAGAAGAGCTAGAAAAATCATTTAAAAAGAAAGACTCTTATTTCTCAGCAAATGCTTCTAGGAAGCTTTGCACTTTACCACAAAGTAATAAAACAAGCACTAGAAATATGCAAATGTATGGACACAATATCAGAGGAAGATGCACAGGAATTTCTTCAGTGAGTTTTAGAACACAGGAATGGGGAAGAGAAGGGGAAGTAATAAAAGGTATAACAGTTCCACGCAACCCATACTTTAATTTCAGATCTCATATGGTTAAAAGCATGGTGCTTGCTTACCTTTCACAGCGTGGTCCCACGTACCCAGCTGGGCATTCATCACATATTAATCCACGACTTTGGTCAAAATGGCATGTCGGGCTAAAGCTGTGGTGTTGATATTGCGTAAGAAGAGGGACAAGGAAGAAACATAAAGAAAAGATTGTTAGCAGCATCACTCTCTTCCCACTGCAGAGATCATTAATTTGTAAAACAGTGCCCAGGAAAAGTGATTCTGGTCTAGAACAAGAGGCTTAAGTTTGACTCCAGCAAATTGAATTTGGAATGACTCTGCTATTTCTGTGACACTGAATATAGAGTAACGGATGGCAGCATCCCAAAAGCCTGTTATTACAGGACTTGAGCCTGCCACCGAGTGGTCTGGATACCATTATAAAGGCAGGAATGTACAGCTGTTTGTTTGTGCCCCCGAGGGCCTGGCAAAACAATCTATGCCATAATGTGGCCCCTATATAAATCTTTCTGAAGGACAAGTGGTTTGAAAACTCACTTAACTTTGTGTATAACTGGCTGTGAAAGGAATCCAGTGAACAAGAAAATGGAGGGCCAAAAAGGGAACTATCTGGTGCAGCTTCCCAGAGAGTGCATTTGTGTAAATTGGGTGCCAATGACCTCAAGAATCAGGCCAGGCAGGCACACTGAAGTTTAAGAATAGCTTGCAGAGTAGAAAGATTTACCTCTTTGCTATGCTCTATTTATTTTTAGCTGTTGGTTTTTGTTTTTGTTTTTTTAATAAATAGGCATTTGCAAGCTCCACCTCTCGATGTCCGTGTTTGAATCTGAACTGTTCTCCCTCACTGTTTATCATTTTGCTTTCTGTAATCTTTCTCTCTTAATACACTTCAGAGAGGAAACCTCCTGACACTCTAAAAGATGCCACACAGAAGAAGAGGCAACCTGTTCTTCTATCATTCTGGAATGATGATTAGAGACATACGAGCACCTTTATAGGGCCTCATCTAAATAATGGTAATCAATTCTGGTCAACTAAATAAAAAAAAAATAGAAAAAGGAAAAAAAAATTAAAGAATGGGAACAGGTACATAGTGGGGTGAGTATTCACAACATGAAAACAAAAAGCTATCTGAAAAGAAGACACTAAACTTATCTTTTGTAACCTAGGAAAACAGAAATTGAGAAGGAATAGAATTGCTCTAACAAAGGCATCAGAAGGAAGGTACATTCAAGTTGAAAGTTCATGCTACAATAATAACAAATAGACATAATCCAACCTCAGATAAATTAAAGCAGGATATATGATGAAAGTTTCTGGAAAATAATAGGTCAGGGAAGACAGAAAAGCTTAATTAGGATCATGTAACATGATTACCTGCTGGTGACTGGACCCCACTTCTCAGGAGTCATCTATCTTTTGATCTGACCTCAGTTACTCTTTATTCTGTTATAGATTATTTTGATTTATAAATATCCTGTCTGTCATAGGGAAAGTTATCCCACAGACGTAAAAGAGATCACTAAGAAAAATGTGGGAAGGTCAGGTCCAGTAAACAGAGACAGGTATTGGGATCTTTCTCTTTCCCATAACTATTATGTTTACGTTATTTTGCAATGTCATTCAATTAAGAATAGATTCACGAATGCGTGAGGAGCCAGCTGAAGAAACAATAGTTGCTCATCCTATTTTTAAATAGCAATGAAAGCAATTTTCAACTGAGGCGCACATTGTCACTGAATCTCAGCAAAAGCACCTGACTTATTCCAAGATCCTGCTTGTCAGTCCCCACCTGGCTCTTTCTAAGAGCTACATGGGAAACTTTGTGGAGATGCTCTCGCAGCTCATTATAGCATTGCACAAGATTGACTGTACCACAGTTCTATGAAGAGCTCTGAATTCAACTGCATAAATTTTAAAGATAGCAATAATTAATTACTTATTATTACTAAGCAATAATAATTAATAGCAGAATTTCCATGTTTTAAGGGTTATGCTCAGACCTAGCATCCTTTGATTCTTTCTCTGACGTAATAGTCAGTCCACATCTCAACACTAAACATTAATAAATTGAGAAATTCCCATCTGCATACTCTAAAGGAAATACGTGATAGCAGGCTGAGAAAATAAGAGCATATCTTCCTGATTACTTAGAATCTCATTACTCACTAGTGATAAATACTAATGAACAGTGTGTATTGATCTGTCAAAACAAGCTTCAGAAAATCTTAGTCCCTCTTGATTTATCGTGACTCTTTTCAGTTTTTACATAAGGTAGCCATATGCAGTCAGGACATGTGACAAGTATGAATATACAGTATGGATATATATGGGATAGGTCTATGCTGGGAGACAGAGCTTCCTAAAGGCTTACGTTATAGAAAACATCTCTTAGGAGTAAGCTTGTGATTTTATTTAATTCTTCAAGAAATCTTTAACATTCTGAGACCAATTCAAATCCTAGTTTAGATGCTACGAGTTTATTTGTGACCTTCCCAGGCTGAGTGAGATATCTTCTGTCTCCCATTTCCAGTGATATAACATTCCTGTCAGGGTCTTCATTACCCATATTAAGTTTATCGCCACTTAGAGAGAAAAGCAGTAATTATCCCAGACATCTACATTTGGTAGAAAGAATTATACAGTAGTATGTCTGATAATGGAAAAAATCAATTTATTTGAAACTTCTTAAAGATTAAGAATGTTAGAACAGTTTGTAAGAATGATGCACTAATGAGAAGAGATAAGACGAAGAAGTCAAGCGTACATTACATATGCCATTTATAATACGAGTATTGATTTCATTTGCATCATATAAGTACAAATATGGAGATGTATGCAAAAAAGAGTAAAATATAGCCCAGGATCTAAAAAACAATCTTGGACAACTTAATTTTAGTTTCCTGATTTGGCCAAGCGTTCTTTCCTGACATATGGCAAGTCACTTATCACTGTTGTGCTTCAGAAGGCAGTTTTATGATTGGCTTCAGTGATTGGATATGGAAACTGCTGCCATTAGGAAACAGGAGAGGGAATGAGCAGCAGCTAAATCAGCTTAAGTTAACTACAGAACATTACCACCACATTTCTAAAATGGATAAAACAGTTCTCCTCTACCTTACATGGTATTGCAAAGAAAAAGACTCAGGTGCTGTGAAAACAGTGACGGGAACCATTATAAACATCATAAAGAAATAAGATTCTTGCTATAAAAGGCAAGACTAATTTCTTAATAGAATTATATCTCAGAGCTTCATTATGTGAACAATATTCTCTATGTTCCAGGAGCTTAGTATTAAGTTTAGAGACCTACAGATGCCCTGTCATGCCATGTTAGGAATTAAATACTACGGGAATGAAAATCTATAGACAACTCTTTACAAACATTTGTACATAAACTAGTCACTTGTTAGGTCGTTCAGAAATAACATGACATACACTACACCTGCACAGTGACATGAGCTTGGTAGAAATTTCTTTATTTTTCATGTGAAGGATGTGTAAAGGATTTTGAATTGTTTACATATATTATCCCTAACATACCAAACTCATTGCCAACTAAGGAAGTATTTTAACAGCTTTCAGGAACACATTAAAATTTTAACAGCCCATTTTTTCCACATAAACAAGTTTAATAATTTGTCTAGAACTGTAAAGTCATGAGGACTTGAACCTTACAATGAGTTCTACAAAGCTCGAGGACGTTGTTCACAGTTCTGCTTTTATCCATTTTAGAAACAAGAAGCTATTGCACAGGTCTAATGTGGAGCTAAACTTTATATGGTTCAGGACTCCCACAATTTCACAGTTCAAGAACATTTATATTCTTTGGTTGGTTGGTACCTATATTTTTCACGAAAACTAAATATTAAGAAGGGGACTCTCTTGTTAATGTAAAAAAAAAAAAAAAAAAAAAAAAAAAAAAAAAAAAAAAAAAAAGAACTCTGCTGAATACGTAATAGAGGTCTCCAGGCATTTTGCCAATTAAAACCGAAATTCAATCTGTTTGACTTGGTTTGTTGCACATCTGCACAAGATATAAATGTGATAGTGTTTTTCCTGCTTTGCCAGTACAGTGTTCTCAAAGAAGAGAAAAAGAATCAATTAACTATGCAAGGAAATACTAAGTATGTGAAAGCAATGAGGACATCAGAGGAACCATGTCTGCTGCTCAGGCATAATAAACCCATGTATAGCTAATAAAATCAACTGAAAAACTGTGATAAGAGGAAGGCAGGCTCCCATGTTACAATGTCCTGGAATTTCTGCTGATGAGTGGTTAGATTATACCTGCCCTGGTCAGTGCAATTTTAAGAGGACACAGAGCCACTGTAGGCAAGAGAGCCTGAACAGCTGCAGCAAAATCTGGTTCAGCTATGCCTTCTGCTGGCACACTGCCTTTCAGGTGATGCTCTCTTTACATCTGCCTTGCAGAGCACCCTCTGCTCGGGTGGTAGCCACACATTTTGCCCTGTAAACCTTAAGAAATACTCTTTATACTCTTAAATAGTAAAGTGCATTTCATTGACAGAATCTGACTTCTGTTTTGGGAAAAATGGGGTGAAATAGGTGATGCAGGGCTGAAGGGAGAAAAGAAAATTACTCCAGGGGAGTTATGAGCTCCTATAGCCACTTAAAACTTTTAAGCTGTGTGAAGAGCTTGGGATGGGGCAGCCTCTGTGAAGAGTTTACAATCTTCCAGTGCTGCCCTACAATCCTTCTGAAATGCTTATACGGACTAACAGTGACTCTTTTCAGAAGGCAGCCACATCCAATTTGTGGCTGGAACCTGGGCGAGCATTAGTTACCATTGCAAACATGTCAGACACATACTCAACAGTTCTGGATCTTCCTGAACAATTATTTGATGTCTTGCACCACAGCAGCTCTTCTGTGTAATCTGGACATGTGCTACTTACACCAGGGCTCCTTTTCTCTGAAGCCATATAAACCAAATGTGCCAATTCAAACTGATACACGCGATTTCCATTTTTTTGTATGCACAAGAAATCTAACAAGACAAGATTCAGGACAGTTTTCTTCAACTACATCACATCAAATGATTTTGGTATTGTTATTTTCAAGGTACTGACTGGGACAAAACAAATTTTAAAGAGTTCATGCTACTTGGTCTATTAATTTGTAGGTAGCAAGTTACACACACAAGCTCCTGTAATGAAGGAAACATTTGCTCTTAGATGAGAGTTTTGATTAACTTTTCACTATTATTTTTATTTAATAAAACAAATTTATAGTGATCATTTTGAGACATACCAACAAAATATTTTCACTTGCAAGATCTAATGCTGAATTCAGACTCCAAACAAATCAACTTTATTACTGCATGTTGACTGGAAGAAAAGGAAAATTAAAAGCAGAAGAAAACACTATTTTATCTGACCAATATAAACTGAATTTAAATTCAATTATTAAAAAACCCCCCACACATCAAATCTGTAACTTCAGCTTTAAAACTCAAAACAACTACTCTTAAGGAGGACAGAAAAGAAAATGCTAGTTATGGCTTCAAAGAGCAGTTATCCAAATTCTACGTTGTTCTTTCTAGCCTAGTCTCAGGCAGTTCTTCTCTTGATCTTTGCCTCTTTGTGAGGCTAAGCACTTCGTATAATTTTTAAAAGAGAATAAAAGTTTATATTGCAGAGTATATTATTTGATTAAAAACAAAAAAATCTCAATTGTACATGCAAAAGTACAAATCAAATTTACTGACTGAAAAAGTATCTTATGCAATAAACATACAACTTACTTGTTTGAAGGTATATTTAGGGGGCAAGCACATAACTGACAGTCTTCAGCTGTCCCTTTAGTAGGATCACCATAGAAGCCAGGAAGACATCTATCACAATAAGAACCACCTGTGTTGTGTTTGCAGTCCTAAACAGAAGATGAAAATTTGCAGTTAGAGAACTTACACCTGGAAATTTCTTAGAGGTCATTCACCTACCCCATTCTCTCAACAAGACAGTAAGAACTCTGCAACATATATTCTAATTTTCTGGCGGTGGTTAAGAACTAATTCTAGAGGTTAGCTGTCAGAATTACTGCTTCATATGTGCTAGGTATTTGTGTTCTTTTGGATAATTTTTCTCTACATAAAACAAAAAGAATATTTAACTGCAGATCTTTGTCTTACCATTATACAACAGCTGCATTGTTATTTTAGCTTGCTTAAAGAAAATCAATCAGCACAAAACAGGTTTAGTATTACAGTCTTGTAACAGACCAGATTTTGTGACAGTTTTCAGATGTTGATCTCAGAAATATAGCCCAGACTGTATAATTTATAAAAATGAATTCTTCTATTTCACATCTAAGTGCATTAGATCATTTGAGAAGGAATATAGCTAGCAGTATACTAAATATTTTGTGAACAGTAGCAAAGCCTGAATTAATTAATTAATACTTGTTTGCTAGGATAGCATCCAGACTCTATTTCATGAGTAGAGACAAGGATGAGTAAGCTGTATACAGGGCCCTATCCAACAATTTGTGTTCCTGTACGTGACTGGCTTTCATAATACAAAAGACAGTTTCTCTGAGTATATGAAACATCCAATATAAAAATGGCAGCAGTAGATCTGCATTTTTGTATATAACCTTTGCCTGATCTCAAATTAAATGATCTTTTGGTAGAATGGGAACTGGTCCTCTGGGAATAGGCTTCCCATGATGACTTGTAAGAACCAAGTTTCAAAGAGTAGCTACTCTTCTTTCCCCTCACCATACAGGATTTAGAAATTCTAAATAATTTGTCAGGATTCATGATAGGCTCAGCAAAGCAATTTTCTATCTTAAATGCCTGCCTTTTTTTTTTTTTTTTTTTTCCCATTTTTTAGCACACCACAATATTCCTTTCACTGCTATTTGCCACAGGTTACTCAAATGTAGCCCTTTTACTGTGTAAAAACAGAGAAAGCAGGAGAAATGCTTTTGGCTCTTAAATGTCATCTTGATGTGCTTGGGTATAGACTGAAAAAGCACATTGCAACTTGAAAAGGTCAAAATGAAAGCCATGAGAGAGATTTTAGTGAATAGGATGTGTTCTGATCTGATTTTAGACAATATGGGCCAGAACAAATGGGGGCTTATAAGAAATATGGGGACAAATGTTTTAGCAGGGCCTGCTGTGATAGGACAAGGGGTAATGGTTTTAAACTGAAAGAGGGGGGATACAGACTAGACATAAAGAAGAAATTTTTTTACAATGCAGGTGGTGAAACACTGGAACTGGTTGCCCAGAGAGGTGGGAGATGCCCCATCCCTGGAAACATTCAAGGCCAGGCTGGATGGGGCTCTGAGTGACCTGATCTGGTCACAGATGGCCCTGCTCATGGCAGGGGGGTCGGACTAGATGGCCTCTAAGGGTCCCTTCCAACCCAAACTATTCTATGATTCTATGAAATCTAGGATCTGTTTCACCCAAGCTGCTCCTTAAGAACTTGAGGGGGTTTTTATTTAAAGGTGTAGGTATTGCCAAACTTACGATTTTATTTTAAACATTTTTAAGAACTCTTTAAAATTGTTTTCTCTTTTGCAATGTCATGCATATGGTACTGACTGATATTTAACAGCCTTACTGTCTGAAAAATTTAGTGTATCCTCAATAAAGAATAAAAAAAAAAAAAAAAAAAGGCACTATTCTAAGGAACCCTTAATTTCTTTTTCATGACTTTCCAGGATTACAATGATTTGTATGAAGTTTTTTTGCATTGTGTTCTGCATAGCCAGGACATTCGGGCAGCTGAAAAAAGCACAATACCCTTTCCAGTCATGAGTACACTGAAGTCAAAAGCATCTGTCCTCAGAAATGCTGTTTGCTGTTTTAAAGGGTGCATTCTTATTGCTTGCGTATACAATCAGCATATCTTTGAAATTAGTCACAGTATTACATTTTCACATACCTGGTAGATTGTGAGCTAATACCAACTATTGAGACTCTGAGTTAAACAAAATTATGGCCTTAGAACTATCAGCTGGGTTAAATTCTACTTCATTAGGTCATTTAAGTTCATTTGATTGTTACTTCAAGTACTGTCATTCAAAAAGAATCTACCAGCCATACTGAAAAAGTAGCTGGTAACATTAAGATATGCTTTTAAAAGGAGATGTGACAAAAATAATTTAAGTGTTTCAAAAGAGAAATCCTGTACAATTCAACTTTTTTAAGGCATCATGTCAAATTATTTGTACTTTTTCTGAAAAATAATGGATTCTTCTTTTGTGTTAAGTTTAGCTTTTAATATCCTCAGACATATCTTCGTGTTTTTGAAGAATATGAACAGCTTATATGTCAAGGATGTTATTAAAGGGAGAGGAGCTAACACACTATTTTAAAGCTACGCATCTCTTACAGAGTGGTATTTGCAGCTTCTGCCTTTTTTAAGTAAAAACCACGAAACCTTCCATTTTGTAGGAAAACAACTCATGTTACAAAGAGCTGACCTTTTTCTCTTTGATGAATTATTTTCTGAACCTCTGACATCAGTCATTTCCACATACTGTGTCTAATTCTCCTCAATACCGATCTTACTGCCCCACCATGTATCTGCTTACTTCCTCACCGTGAATCAATATATTTAAAAATAAAAAAGAAAAGAACCCCATACATATGGTACCAAAATCTGAGCATACGTTGCACTGTGTATATGCTAGAGTTTAGCTGAGAACTAATTTAGCTGAGAACTAGCTGAGAACTAATTAGAACTAATAACTAATCTTGTGTGGTCCTATACTTATATCCCTGAGCCAGTCTGGATTTTGAAGGACAAAGAACAAGGATTACGTAGTATCCAGGTGTGACATAATTTTCCTGTTCTCTTCAGTGATGTATTAAACTTTATACTAATTTGCCAAATGTATAGATCACTTTAAGTACTGAAGTAGGTGAGTTATTAGCTGCCATGTCACAGCCCAGTCCCTCCCTCCCCAGTGGGGTGTGGAGGAGAACAGGCAAGAAAGGAAAACGTGCAGGTTGAGATAAAGACAGTTGACCAGGACAGC
>JMFS01020700.1:0-15403 GCA_000699545.1 Podiceps cristatus
TTCACTGACCACCCCAGGGCTTTGAATTCTTCTTTAATTACCCTCGGGCTACTTATTAGGCATACTAAAGTAATAATTGAAACTCCTTCTTTAACTTCAGTGATAATCTCATGCAAAATAATTTTTATTCTGTCAAGTTCTGTTGAGTAAAATATTTTTGATTAAATCTTTTTTTCTACTATAGGGAAAAAGAAATACAAGCTATTAAATATGCCACATAGCTTGAAAAATAACTCTGTGAGTCTTCAAGCATGTTGATTATCATATGCGTTCGGACATAGATTTGTGTCTAGTTTCTTGAAATGTTTCTCCAATTCTCCTTTATTTATTTAAAAAAAAAAAAAAAAAAAAAAAGCCCAGATAGAAATAGTGCTAATGTAAAAGGAAAACATTGGTGACAGGTTCTCTTATGAGTGTATCCTCTGCAATAAAATGTACTGTGAGCCTGCTCAAATTTAAGACAATAATTCAGTCACCTTTTGTAATGGTTTAGATTGTGTCTAACAGCTTTTTCAATGAGGTTTTCAATAATATAATAAGCTGCAATACATTGGCTTGTGGCAACAGTTCACTAAAGGTATGTAGTGGAAAGTGGACTTACCAAATTGTGTTGAAACAGGAAAAGGGTGAATTTTACAGTGTTTGCTTTATTAGGAACAATTTTCATCTAGGTTCACTGGCCACATGGGGATCCATCTGCTGAAATTATTCTTCAAAGGGTAAAGCTACAGCCCAACCTGTCTAGATGTATTAAGGTAACAGTCTACAAAAAGGGCTGGAGTAAGAAATTTCCACTTCAGGGCTGGTGAAAAGAATGTGTCTGCTGTTGGCAGTATCAATCCTTTGTCTCTTGACATGTCATATAAAGTCTATACTGCAAAATGAATGTGTCACTGCAGCATAGCAGCGCTGGTTTAGCACAGTGAAGCACGGTGGTGTGTTTCTGTGTGTACCGGTATTCAGGAAAATAATTCCTCCAGGATCTCCAGCCCCATACTCTGCTTGCAGGTGCATAGTGACACCTTGCTGATTCTTCTTCAGTTTGGCTGGTGTTCCTACTAACGAGAGAAAGCTGGCACAAACACACTGCTCACACCTTCTTAATGCTAGCAAGTTCCCTTGAAATTTGGCCCAGGACCTTAGAGTGGCCTAGCTTTGTGTAAAGGTTTGCTTAATCCTGCTTGCATTTCTCTCTGAGGCCTCAGAAAAGAGAAGGCCTTAAATCTGTGCCTTAGACTATCAACTATGTGAAACTTAAAATGCATTAAGACTTTAAATGCCAAGGAATCATATTACTGGCACATGTTTTCTTTCACAACATAGAGGACAGGTCTCACTGTATCAATCTCATCAATACAAGTAAGTATTTGTACAGCACATCCTGTAAATATACCTTCTGAAAATGCTACAAGCCTTTATTTAGTGTTACTACATTTATTATGGACTTAACAGTGTCCCTAGTGCTACAGGAAGTAGTACAGAAGTAGATTGCTTCTAGACCTTCTAGTGTGGCAGCAGTACTGCCTGCAGAGCTCCAGTACAATGCAAATAAAAAAGAAACATTCCTGAAATACACATAAACAAAAGTAAACCCCAAGAAAGATAACTGAGAAGACACCAGATAAATAAAGGTCTATGTTCAGAAAATAAATACCTTGTATTTTAAGACTTGAACACCGAGCAGAGTTAGAAAATGCAGACAGGAACTGTGAGCCAAATTCATCATGTCAGTGAAGCTCTGATGAATTCTTCCCAGGTTTTACAACTGCATCACTTTGTAAAGAGCCCTCAAGTAAGAAAAAATAAATATATATAGATGGAGGAACTCATCCACCCCCATATGAATTCATCCTTAATAATCCACTGAAACTCATAAAACATAAACCACATCAATCCCCCTCAGTATATAACTAGTTATTAAATGCAAACCCCAATATACCATAAAACTCAAAAGAAAATGGGGAAATGACACTAGCAATGTACTGTGAATATGAATGTTATAACATATGGAGGACAAGTTTATAAAACAGCAAGACATGCAGATCTAAAATTAACACACTTCAAGTTCCTGTGGAGATTGTACTGGACTTCAGAAAAGGGACACTAATTATGTTTAAGAGACCCTTATGAATCTTGGGGACATAAAAAATAAACAATGTGTTCCTGCAGTGCACTTAAAGGTCCTGATTTTGGTGACACTGCGGTTTAAATTCAGTGTAAAACATCTGTTTTCCCTGTAGTTCCTTTGTTGTTTTTGCTACTTTGGGAGAAGCTCTCTAGTTGAGAAGACAACTCCTTGGGGACAAGTTTCCCAGAATGAGAGAACTATTCTAATAATAGTCTCCTCCTCTGCATCGACTTAACAGACGTAAGAAAACAATAAGATTAATATGTTTGTTTGTAGCATCTTTTAATCCTTCTTGGTTGTCAGATGCTGCGGCTGCCTTGCAGTGATGAATGGAAAGAACAATTTGTTACCATAGGATATAATCTGTAACATATATAATGTTACAACTCACATTCACATGCAAATTTAAATGGTTACGCAAAAGAAAAAAGAAAAGATGTAGGAGAGACCATCCTGATTGGCGCTTGTCCAGGGACTCTGCAACTTCACCTGAAATTTTGAATGACCTTTTGTCACAGTTGGCAAAAAGCCCCATTCTAATCATGAATTTACAAGAGGAATCTCAGACAGTATGGAGTCTGCTTCTGAAGTCTGAACTAAACTGTCCAGGGATATTCTTTGGCTGTTCTCATACAATTTATATTGCAATTGTCAGAGACGTACCTATGGCATTCCATAATTTGTGTGACCACTTTCATCAAAGTATGCTTAACTTTCATGGCTGCATGGTGTGTTGCTCATAAGTTTTACAAAACCGTCAACCCCACACTCAAACTTTTTATCAATTTTAATGAAGCAGTCACTTTCATAAGTATTACAGCTGCTGCAAATGACACCATTTGTACTAGAGCTCAATTATGTAGCTGTTAGACTGTGCACACTTTTTCTTAGCCTTATAATGAAGGTCAGCAGAGTAACTAGACGACATGATAAATTTTAGCCGCAGTTGGTTTGTCCTCCTGCCATGCTCCTGTTTCCCTCATTATTTTTCTGAGCTGCATGAGTGAGCTGTTTGGAGCAACACCCAAACACCCTGAACACCAGGTGATCAAATGGACCAACAGGAGGGGAACATTTTATTCTCACAGGTTTGCAGAGCAGGCAAACACCAAAAGCACAAGGCCTTACCGCATTTACTTCTTCACAACAGGGCCTGTTCATAGGCGTTGAAACAACACTGGTGTTAGCACAGTTTCTTTCTTGCTGCATACTGAGTTTCCCCTTGTACTTCAGGCTGGAGTTCACTGGGGGTGTCCCATGCTGTTTCCTTATCTCATCATTGCCTAGTTTAGCTTCTAACTGGTCCCTCATGCTGCCAAGAGGCTGTTGTCTGCCTTTTGTACTGAAAATTGTATCTTCAGTGCATTTTTGCTAAGGTCGACCAGGATTTCATTTTTAGGCAATAATAATTTCAGAAATTCATTTTCAGAAATTTCAATAACTGAAGGAACATCAGTTTTTCTAATGAGCCTGTATGGGTTACAGTACACGGAAATGTGGAAAGAAATATTTTTTAACATTGTTTTCAAAGAAATTAAGCTCTTGGTTGACCTGACATTTTGGGGGTTATTATCAAGGGTTAAATCAGGGATATTTTAGTCCAGGAAAAAAATGACTCACTTGTTTAAACCATTCATATCATCACTTTCAAAATTATTTTGGTGGAAGGCTGTTTATAATCTCAAGAAGACTGGGCCTCCCTTGAAAAGATCACAGTGCTTTCATTAAATTCACTTGGATGAAAGTTAGGGTGGTCTCCCTGGATGGACTACACAGTTGTCAATTTTAAGAGTAGCATTTCATTTTCTTATTTTTAGAAATGCCCCCAGACAAAAAGAAATGTTTATGTCAATCAAAAGTGATTATTTTCTTAAATAAGCTAAAATTTCTTAATAAATTAAATTTGTTTAATCTAAAACTATTTTATTTCTTCAGCCAACTGGAAAATTTGAGTAGGATCTCTGTAGTTTAGCTGAAGAGGATGGAATAGCACCCACTTACTAAAATTATGAATGACACATTTATAATTCCCTAAATTGTTACTAACATACTGGCACTCAGTATATAAAATGAAAGCTAGCTTCCTTTATTTCTCATCCTATATATTTTGTCCCACCTTTTTCTAATAGTACAAACGAAGTAAAATAATACATGAGGAAAATCTGAACAGCATTGTAATCTAACTGGTGTATTCACTGTTATATCTGTGAATTCCTGGTACAGCTAATGTAGTGCAGATTTAAGATTAATCTACAGTGATGTATTAATAGGATTACATTCTCTATTACTAAGTCTGTGTAAAGCTAAAGTGCTCTTTCAAGGTGTCAATTTAAAAACTTAAAATGAAGAGGAAAAATCAATGTAAGTACATGGAGAAAAAATATCCCCCCTCTTCCAGCTCCAGAGACAGAAAACCAGTAACGGGACTGAATAAGGAACATGGTGGTTTTGTTAGCTACATGCGATAGTCTCACCACTTTGCCTTGAAATTCCCATTTACCAACCAAAATTGCCTCATGATGAGCTGGTGGGTTTGGTGATCATTTGATATTAGTGCAGTCTGGTTACTTTTGCGTTGCCATACCTCTCCGAGCTGCTCCTGAGGAGAGGCAATTAAGGGCTATTACTTTCTCAGACCTCTGCCTACTTTCACTTACAATCACCCCAGTTGTCCACAGAACAGAAATTAACTGACCTTTATACAGCTTCATATACCTATCCACGTTTTGATCCAAATGATCAAAATACAGCTCAAAAGTAGTCCCTCTTTATGAACCAAGATATTTTCATCCTACTCCACTTCCAGTAGCAATACAGCCAGAAGAATCCAACCCCAAATAAGAGCTTGCAATCCAAAGAAATTTTCAGGTTTCTTTTACAGAAGTTAAAAATCACCTCACAATTATATGTGTTGCTTCGAAATGGCTGGGATTGCTATTTTACTGAATCAAGCTTATCATTATGGGAACAAAGTCATCCATGTGGCATATGTACAGGAAAGGAACTTTAATACTTAGTGGAGTGCTGTAAGAACCATAACCAAGGACATCTCACTTACTCCAGAATCATTTACATTTGGTAACAGAATCAAGGACAAATAGTAAAGTGCTGAATCCTTCAACAGAGGCAAATGTATCAAATGACCCAGAGCAGATCCTATTAAAAACCAGGGAACTGTTTAACTCTTAATAGGTCTGATTGCCCTGAAGTAGGCTCAGCTCTACCAGCTTCAAAGTTACACACATATAAAAAACAATTGCTAGTATATAACCATGTATTCAGAAATTATGTATCAGCATACATGATGCCAATGGAACTTGTTTCATTACTCAGCCCGTATGGAAAGAGATGCTCTTTAGTAAAGTAAAAAGTCCATCTGTACATATATGACAGTACATATAGGAACTCCCCTCACACTGTAGTATCAAATTCTGGAATATTCCCTGTTTTAGTCTTTATATTTCAGGACAGGCAGACATCACTAGCTCCATTTCACATGAATAGAGATATATGTCCTACATTGTCTTGGTCAGCTTTAATTGAGTATGGTTCACCCAGCTGCCCTAAAATGTCTATAGGATGCATTTTGAGCTCTGTCATTTTTTGTCCTTATTCTATTTGAGAGGCTGGAAAGGTGGGCCCGGGTGAACGTAATGAGGTTCAACACTGTGAAGTGTAAGGTGTTGCACTTGAGCCAGAAGAATCCCAGACATATATACAGACTGGGAGAAGAGCTCCTTGAGAGTAGCCCTGCTGAGAAGGACCTGGGGGTCGTGGTGGACGAGAAACTCAACATGAGCCAGCAGTGTGCTCTTGCAGCTCGGAAGGCCAAGGGTATCCTGGGCTCCATCAGAAGAGGGGTGGCCAGCAGGGACAGGGAGGTGATCACCCCTCTCTACTCTGTTTTTTACAGAGAGAGTGGTGAGGTGCTGGAACAGGCTGCCCAGAGAGGTGGTGGATGCCCCATGCCTGGAGGTGTTCAAGGCCAGGTGGGACGGGGCCCTGACCAACCTCGTGTAGGTCCAGGCCTGGAGGTTGGTGGGTGGCAGGGAGGTTGGAACTCTATGATCCTTGGGGTCCCTTCCAACCCGGACCATTCTATGACTCTATGGTTCTATGATTCTATGATTCTATGATTCTATTTGTCTTTTTCTACAAACCACAATTTTCTGCCTGGAACTAATCTCTTGCAAACTGGAGCTAGAATACCCCTAATAGCTGGAAGCAGGGAACATTAAGTAAAAGATGTTTGAGACATAGAGTAAAACTTGAACTAACAGGACAGAACAAATTCCTAGAGAGATAACATCCAGAAAGAGGTATAGGTACAGAAATCCTCCAAATCACGTGTTACCTTTAGATAGCTGGCTCCTGGTCTAAACCTAGGTTTCAGGAATAAGGGAGTGTGACACCTCAAACTTGCATCACAGAGAAGGGAGTTGTTTGAATTCTTTCTTTAACAAGATCTTAATTAAGATCTTTAGGAAGAAGAGATCACAGCCTATATTCTTTCAGTGAATTTGGGTTTGTGTCTTGTATTTCCAAGTGAGCTTGTCTTTCTAGTCTGTTCCCTTCAAATAACACTGGTAAAACTAATGCTATGCCCATTTTTATGTAACCCTTGTATCTATATAAAAGATCCTATCTCCTGTCTGGCTTAGAGTGTGTGTGGGACAACCACTGGGATTTGCATATGACTGTCAGGGTGACTAAACTTCTCCATAGTAGCCACTTAGATTGGACATGTAAGGTAACAGAAAGCTTACTTTAAAATTTGATCTAACTTAGGTGCACAGTCAGCACTGGCAAGGCCAGCTATGAAAAGACTCTGACTCAGGAAAGAAAAAATTATCCTGGTACTTTGCTGTACAAACCCCAGTTGGTTTAAGTGTTACATGGGAGCTGCAGGATCTTTCTCTTAGACTGATTCCAGTATCCTTTTCTAGACCTAGCCTAAGTGCTTTTACTTAAAGTCACACTGGAGTTTATACTGTGGATTGATATTTACAAAGTTTAAAACTATTACTATAAATGCTTTCATTGTCCCTGTTTAAAGGTCCAATTGCTCACTTAACACCTCATATTTGAGCCCAAAATCATGAAATGGAAGAAGTTCTGCAGACAAACTAAATAGATATGTCCTATTGACTTAGTTCTTTCACAGCTTCATCTGCACTTAGGCTGCTTCTGTCAAGCTATGCTTTGTTACAAGAAGAAATAGAAAGTGATCAAACAGCAGGAGAAACCGATATGGTCATGCATAAAGTGACCTTATGTGACCTTATGACCTTATGTGATTTTAACCATTCAGCAAAGACTGGCAGATGCAGTAAGAGGCAAACACAGGAGGTATAATGTGCATTTCTGGAAGATTTTTTTTAGGGATGCAGTTCAGCATCTGCAGCATCTTGCAACATGACCAAAGAATTTCTATCTGAGATCTGAAGGCAGCAGTATATATAATGCATTATCAGGACTAGATCCTTAGAATTCTCTTCATGACCAAGCAGTCTGTCAGAAGTTACATAAATTCAAAAGTAAACACTTTTCAAAGTAGTCTACTAGTAATTTCTGCATTTATACCTCCATAGAGCAGTTTAAGCCCTGACACCACTCCAAATATTATTTAAAATTATTTGAAAGTTTACGCCATTTGAAAAATCTGAAGTGGTTTAGGTGATTATGGCACCAGAGGACTTAATGTGCCTTAAAACCATACACTCCTTGGAGGGTTTTAGGCAATTTAAGCACTTATGCCATCATAAAACAGCTGAAGTGTTTAAACTATCTTGAATGTTTAAGGTGGTCTAAAAGTTAGTACTACATCATCTAGGATGGTTTGAACAGCCAATTCTTCATCAGAATACTGTTTGAGCACAATTTGCAAACTATCTGAAAATTTTCTAAGTGGAACATTACCTGACAACTAGGTAAAACTTCATAGCAATTACAAAAATACTTTTACATAATTTTTATTACAGAGTTAGTTCAAACCAACATTTGCACACTACCACTGCTGATAAGCACTGTTCTCTAAAAATACAACACAAGCTTTAATTTCTAAACACAGCAATATTTCTGAAATCAGGGACTCAGCCGCTAGCAGCCTTATTTTAAGAGACTCATTTAAAGTCTTCAGCATTGGTTACAAAAGTCATCAAAGAAAACAAGCTAGCTACTTTTATATACATTAAAATTATACAGTCTGTTATACCTAGTTCTTCTAAAGTATTTCCACCTCTGATTGCAATGAAAATTCAGGTTTTCTAGCACAGAAATAAAGATTTTTTTTTTTATGAAAACAATATATGCTTCAAAAATCATGCATGTCCAGTATTCTGAAAAGAGTCAGCATGACACTGTCAAGTACCAATCAGTTTTCAACACTGTTGTTGGAATAATGAAGTGTTGTGCAAAAAAGGTTATATAATAACATAGGCTAATACTCTTTGTACATGATCTAGATACAAAAATTTCTATAATTAATACTTTTTTCTGTGTGTGACTTCTGGATATTCCACGCAATTTCACTGCTTTCTGCTGCAGATGTGCAGGGAACATGGTAAAATTTCAACTATTTTCTACCCAGCTCCTACTAGACAAGCAACAGCTTCAAATAAAAGCATAAAAACTTTACACTGTCAGCCTTATTGGTCACATCATGATGGGATACAAAAATGAACTGGAAGGAGAAAGCCTACCTTTCTCTTAGCTGTGCTAGTGCCTCTATGTGGTAGGAATGGCAAATACTAAAATGGTACACAAAGCTTGCAGCATTTCAGCATTTAATTTAAATCAACCAAGAATATTAGGGCATTACTTGGTTAGAATTTGCATAGAGTATTTCAGTCCCATACCTTACTCATCTACTTCCAAAGTACCTGAAGTAGGCATTTTCTTTCAGCTTTATATGCACATTTTTTGTGTGTGTTGCCAGCATCTAAATAAGAGTATGAATAATTTTCTGATACTTGTTTTCTTTGAAGACTACTGCCTAAAAATATCTCCTTAGAGGTAGATTGCAAAGTACTAAGCCATGATGGGAAAACTAGCATCACTGAAGCTCCCATCACAAAAAGGAAGCTGATATTGCTTCTACACAGCTTTCATTCACTGATCTCTTCTCACAATCTCACACCAATTGCCAGATGATTATAATAGTATTTCTGTACATGTACATTAAGCAACTTTGTCTTAGTATGCTTTATTTTTTATATATGCCAATGAAACAATATTACTCTAACAAAGAACAGAATATTTATTATTCTCATGGCTAAACAACATCTGTGGAAATCTTTGTCAGTCAGGATCCTGAATAAGCCTCTAAGTCTTACTGGAAAAAGTGCATTCATACACACAGAGAAATGCCTGATCAGATTAAAAATTCTATCTCTATTAAAATTATATGGGATGTACTCTGAGCAGACTTAATTGGTATTGATATGGGAGATGAAGTATCAGTGTAATACTCCACAATTAGTTGTGCAGATCTGTTCAGTCTCCCTTACAAGTTCAGCTCTGTGAATAGCTTCAGCAAGTTAAACCTTAAAAGCCATTCAGATGGGATTCAGGCATTATTCTTTAATTATTATTAAAACTGAAGTCTATAGTGGGAGAAAAAAGCAATGCTGAGCTAATCACACTCTTATTCTAGTCTCACAGGGAGACTTCATTTGTGAGTTTCCCAAAAAGGATGACATAGCTGTCATGGGTTCATGATTCCCACAATGCATTTCTTTTTCTCTTCATTAATCTGTCACTAATTCAATCTGTGAAGGCTGTGTCATAATCATATCTTACATTTTACCCCATTACTGTGGAACAAATTACAACATTTTTCATTTCAGAAAGACTTCACTACTATTTCTGCTGTCGATAACAAGTTCAGAAGGTAGAGCTCAAAGTTCTTCCAGCCCCTGTCCCTAACTTACAGTCATTTCTTGAAAACATAGAAAAAAATTTACACAGAAAATAATAAGCATATTATATCATCCCTCATCACACATATTAGAAGGATATTAGTTCTTGAATTTAGGAAAATAATCCATTCTTTTTCATGACACTATTGCTTTCATAATTTCATAATTTTACTTCAATTTATTTTCAAAAAAAAAAAGACAATACATATGGTAATGTACTGGTAATGTATATGATCTAAGCTAATAAAAATACAGACCTCTAGCTTGGTGCAGAATTATTATTGTTAAAGCTAAAATGAAGACACTTCTGAGAGTGTGTTGCTCAAAAGATTAATAATATCAGACAGTTTAGCACACAAATATTTTCATATTCATTGGCAGTTGTCAAAATTGTTGCCATCCTATGACTGCTTCCTGTTTGAAATAAAATGGATCTGGTGATCTCAGTCCTCTTTTCAGGAGACCCTAATCTAGTGCACAAAACATAACTGCATTTGACGCTGGATTACAAAAGGGCTAAATCTTGAATAACCACACAGCCAAATTAACTTCACACTCCTAAATGTACCAAATTCAGGCATGTGTTGCCCATTGGAAGCTTGCAGAATCATCCACTAAACTGAGGTTTTTGGTGATGAAAATAGTCTTTTTCTCCAGGACCACTACTCTAAAACTGAAATTCTACCTAATCTGTGAATTTATCATATAGTAATAAGGTTTATGTCATCTATAAATTAATGTTGCTAACATTTCAAATATATTCTCCAGGCACTCAAGGAGACTTGATTCCATTCTATATTTCTGATCTGTGATCTTCAAATTCATTTTGCAATTACAAGGAGCAAATCTGCCCGTCCTAGACATACAGTCTCAAATACTAGATTGGGATGTTATTGATGGCAGAAATTTTAACTGAACCACAATCTACAGTTCATTTCCTGATTTGTTTGATCACCTAGAACTGTCCTGAGCGATCCTGGGGTATGTCTATGTTATGTCTACATTAATTCAGTGAAATAGGAGCTGAGCTGTAGGTTGAAGCAGCTGGTGCTTGGCCCCCACAACTACATCATTTGCAGCTCATGGCCTTTTCTTCAGACACATTTAGTCTGGTCTCATAGTATAATACACCATATAAGCGTAGCAACGTTGTCCAAAAAACAGCCAAACCTTCAAAGTCCAGTGAAAAGTTGGAACACATCTGCTGCACACCTGGAACGAAGTTTGCAGTTTCTTTTTTTTATTTTTTTTTAAAGAAAATTACTTCACATACACCAAAGTTCTGTGAATTGAACTAGCTCTAGGTAACTAGAAAGGATTGAGAGATTCATTTCAAATTGCACTACTGCTCTGAATCAAAATGGTAACTTTAAGGGAACTAACAATTTTTTTTGTGTTCCCAAAGTGGATAACTATAGACCTAAGTGAAGCAATGAATGGAATCAGAAAACCAGCAAAACCAAAAGTTAAGTAGCCTCATATATTCTGAAGCTCTAGTGCAAAAGTTGTTTTCACTTTTAGCTTTAAGCAGTCAGCTATCACAAGAGAAATTCCATACATCTGTTCACTATTAGCTTGGGTAGCTGTTTTATCCCCAAACACTCGCTCACAGGGTATACATCCAATCATTAATGTAATACTTTCCTTTTGAACGGGACGTAGATGTTCTGAAGAGCTGTGTTTTTTCTATTACTCTAAAGCCTCTCACTGTAACGGTGCCTCTAGGGTAAATGTCTCCTTTCTTGTGCTGCTTTTGTTTTCAGTGTGCAAATCTACAGAGGAAGCTGTACCTTCAGCTTAGTTTAAAAAAGTCATACACAAACAAAATTTGCCTTTGCAGCCAGGTGAAGGTTCATTTCTGAAAATTAAGACCTAGAGCTGTAATTCACTATTGGTAGATCATGCTGTCCAGAACAGCTTTGTTCTGCAAGATGATTAAAAAAACATGAAATATTCTTATTCAAGATAATTTCTGAAATTGATATGATTTCTACCTTAGTAAAGCTGGTATGATAACATAAATATGATTTTTTAAATCTTTATTTAGTTATTGCATTTATTTAATTTCAGAAATAAAGTCAACTCTTCTACTGCAGAATCCTAGCAAAGTCCTATATTCACTGTGTATCATCATCAATATATATTTTTCAATAAACACCATTTCATTGCTATCACTGCAATTTCATAGTAGTCTATTTCTGACCTGTAAGTTTAGACAGGTAGCTCTGATGAATCATACATTGCATTACTGTACCTTATTTATTTATATAGGGGATAAGTGAATACATATCTCTCAGACATCTTGACACATTCGTAGCTGTTGGTTCATGTTTTATGAAAGACAAATATTGGTATATAAATTATAAGCACAAACCTCCACGTGTCCATCCATATCCCTACATCCACAGCCACAACATGCAAGTTTACATGCTACAAGAAGCCTTCAGCATGAACAGCTGAAAAAGAACAGGATAAACAAGGCTTCTCCAGGCAACAAATCTGTTAGGGACTGTAGATGATTGATGCATCATTCCAGACCTTCACCTGCTTGCCATCTCTGAAGCCCCAGTATAGAAAGGGAACAGGTTTGCCAAAGGAAAAGGAAGAAATATGCTGTGTTTGTTGATGAATCTTGCTTTCTTACCTGACACTATCTCAGAGAGGCACCTGGAGTTAATTTCCTTCCTACCTCACCATTCCTGTTGTATAGATGATCAACATGACCTTCTAAAGCACTCAAAAAAAAATCCCTGTCTGCATTTAAGGTTGCTGTTCTGTACCAAAAACATGGCTGTCAATATTCGATATAACTTTTGTTTATCATTCCCACCAAAAAAAAAAAAAAAAAAAAAAAAAAAAAAAAAAAAAAAAAAAAAAAAAAAAAAAAAAAAACCACAACTTTGGTCTTTCTAACACTTTTTCCTCTGTTTTTCTGTTTTCATGGTACATTTTTTTTCCATTTTCCTATTGTTTTACATACGGCAACTATCCTACTACTGTCAGCTTCTGCTATTGATAGATTAATAATTGGAATTGTGAGAGCACTGAACAACTACAAGACCATTTTGACTTCGTGTAATTAAACAAATTTCTATGTATTTGATTTTTCATTGGATTTAATAAAAATAAGTACTATAACTTTGATTTCCGAGGAAGACCACCATCCTGCAATCCTATGTATGTTTATGTAAGCATCCTGTCCACTGAAATCTTGACATAAAACACAACAGTGTTGCCAAGACCAAGATCACTGTTTTCCATTCTCTTCTACTCTGCCTCTTTTCAATGACCTATTGACTAAAGCTGAAGGAGGAGAACAGAGCAAAGCTTGGGATGCCTTCACTTCCAGATGCACAGGCCTCTAGCAGAGGCTTTGTGAAGACCTGACTGAATATCATAAAGCCAAACTATTCAGACTGGACACCTCTGTTTTGCATTGACAAACAGAAACTCCACATTGACACAGAGACAGTATGACAGACACTGCATCTTGCTGTTCCTCTTGACTAGGTTTCTTATTCTACCCTGATGAATCACAGTTGCATGACAGTCCTCCAAAGTATACTGACTCCTTGCTGCAAACTTGTGTCCACTCCAAACAGCATTGGACTGACAGGTCTCTTATAGGATGAAAGAGGATGAAAATACATTAGGATATCAGACAAACCTCAGCTTTATTTTCTCTAGAAAACTGCATGAAATTTATGATATAAAGCTATGACAAGCAGAATCTGGGACAAGACAGTGTCAATCATTTTGTGCATTTTCTGAAATATGGAGTAGCCTGTGGTTATGTACAGCTATTTGCAATATGGTATTATCAGGGAAATGAATTATGCCATGGATTTTATGTGTAGAACCTAGGTGTATTGGCTTGCCTCTTGTTCTTTGTTGTAACTAGTAATGCAGATATGTTCTCATTCAGAAACTATTTGCAAGAACTTGCAAACTGAGCCCAAGAGTAGGAACAGTAAACAGTTAATTGCTTTTCTAAATGAAATATAATAAGGTAGAAATTTTTTTTCTGTTCTTCTAAAATAAAATAAAAATCCCCTTGCAACTGACCCAGTATTAAAATAGTTCTTGCTTAATAAAGTTTCTTCGTTCATGGTCTTCTTTTTCCATATGCCATTGTAAAAATCTGTGTTTCAATACAAGTCTGTCATATTGTACACAGTCTGTCATTCCAGCTAGCCTTAAGAGCCACAAATCAATAAGGAAAATTAATTTATTGGCCTTCAGATGAAAAAAAGAAATAGTGTTTAAGATGAGGTCTAGGCAATTCCCTTTTTCAAGAACAGAAATATGCTGTACAAACATATTGGAAAGAAATTTTCTTCATTGTTTCTATTTTTATTATTATTTACAAAATTTCATAAAGCAATCCAATACGAAGTAATGAGAAAACGGGACTCATTAACCTGAATTACTCTCATTACACACAACTGTAGCATTGTTGAACTAGTTCTTTTTATGCTCTGGTGATCATTTACAGGTAATCAGCATTCCTGTGGAAAGCTTGAGTAAAAAATGCCTTAGGAATTAAAGCTAAATTTATAGCACATTGTGTTGTAAGGGACTGCACTTCACAGAGCAATTCTCTGTACATTGAACTGTAAATATAAAAGGTTGTTTCCAACTATTTGCCATTGTAATTACACTAGGTGATATTTTTCAAGAACATACCATGGCTAAGTGCCCAAAATGCAATGGATAATAGGCAGCAAATTAATTAGTTATCTGGCTTTTCAGTCACAAGGGAAGTCCTGTTCTTTATGTTATCTTTTCTGACACTATAACCTTGTTTTTGTAGTATCACATTGGGCCATGTTACTGCAAGTTATCAGGCACACAAGATGACAATTCGTTAGGTCATCTTGGTATCTTCCTCTTTTTATTACAAAACAAACTCTTCCTTAAGGGGCAAAACAGGGGACAGAAACAACCAGGGTAGCCTTGTTGTGAATTTCCTAGCACTAATTTTATGAAAATATCAAGATTTACTCCCCCAAACAACTCATCCTCTGAGTCAGCTGCAGTTTGTAGTAGCATGTAAACACAATTCAAATATGTACACACCACAAACATGAAAGAGTTTTAAATACATCCCTGGCAGATTAATTCAGTGACAGTGTCTGATATTTCATTGAATGACATTTACTAAAGCTCATACTTACGGTTTTCCTAAGAACAATGTAAAAAAAAAAAAATTCTAGCTTGCTTGTGAGCCCACCTTTTCCAAACTGTTCCAACTGTTCATACCATTATGTCTCATCGTTAGTCAGTATTTTATGAGAAAAATGCAAAAAGAATAAAGGACAGCTAACAATGTCATAGAATCATAGAATCATAGAAT
>JMFS01020703.1:0-10178 GCA_000699545.1 Podiceps cristatus
GCAGCAGTAGGACAGGAACAGGCAGTTAGACGACTCCTGCGGGTGTTATTTTCACGGGGGACCATGGGTGTGCAAGGTCCTACAGCCGGCACATACAGCTTTGATCCTTCATCCCATTCCCTGACCTGGTTGAGGCAGAAAAATGAGAAAATGTTTGCAGAGGTGGCAAGGTACGTCGACCTGGGAACGTGAGCAAGCACCTCTTCCTTAGCAAGTCTTTAACAACATAAATATTACTCACTATAAAACAAATAATGAAAAATAACAAAGCGATTATCCAGGAGGAGGTCAAACGGCGTAGCACACCCCAAATGGTGCAAATCTGGGTTTCTCTTCTGGAAATCTTAAGGCACGCATCTGCCCGTCAGCGCACAGGGCCACCCAGCCGCCATGCCCAGCATGGATATACTTGCAAGCTGGACGTCTTATCTCAGCCAGGAGAGGAGAGATAATAAGGATGTAACAGCCCTGATAAAGAAAAGCTGATGCGTATGCCTTGAATTAAAGAATTAATGGGGTTCTAACAGGAATAATTTAAATAACTATTAGGCTGTGATGAGTTGTAAATTAATTGTAATGTCTCCCCCAAAAGGTCAGAGTTATTTGAAGGAAATCTCTGTTGTCTGTGGACTTGCAGTCAAATAAAAATTGGGGATGAATACAAGTGAATATTGTGCAATGCCTTAACATAAATCTGTGGCATTGGATTACATGGAGTCCAGGGATGAAATGGTACAAGATCCTGAGATGCTGCCATATAGAGATTGAGGAGTGTTTGCTTTAGAGATTAATTAAATGAACAAAGCAATCAAAGACAGCAAGAACAAGGGGAGAGTCAACAGGGACTGTCCAGAAAGTAGGAACCAATAATGAGGAATACTTATTTCATTAGACTGTGAGACTCACTGCTGCAGGATGTAACGCCATCCAACAACTCGGTGACGTTCAGAGAAGCAGGACATTTGTTTAGACAATAACAGGAGTACCACAGTTACCGTGTAGAAAGGAATGGGGTTCATTGGACACTTCCTATTTGAGATATCTTAACCCATTCCATTTCATCCTTCTGCATGTGGCAGGGCTTAGTCCATCTCGCAGAGGGTCCTGCTCCTTGGACAAACAGGCTGGATGATGTGTCCCACCATCCCTACAGCCTTAGGTAGCTTTGACCCTCTCCCTTGACTCCATCACCACACACTACTTTCCCATCACCTCCTGCAAAGATGCTCCAGAACAGGCGCTGGTCCAGGGCTTGCGACTGCCTCCAGGCTGTACTCGGTTGGACTTGATGATCTTAAAGGTCTTTTCCAACCTAAATGATTCTATGATTCTATGATGTCCAGCTTGACATGTCAGGGGCACAGGCCCTTGCAAAATCCCACCTCAACCTGGAAATTGTCCCTGCAGAGACTGGCATGGGTTTTCTTGTAAGCTGGGATGAGCTCTCATTCACTGCCATGAGGGCAATCCGGAGGAGCATCCCTCGTCTATCCCCAGCTTGCCTGGCTATGCTGTGAAAAAAATGCATGTTCCTGTACACGCAGGCACAGGTCAACTGCTGTCGGTCACTCCTTACCACCCTGGAGTGAGCTCAGGCTTGCAGAAAGCTGCTTAATTCTGCTCTCACATCCCCAATCTCAGGGCTGTAGGGCTGGATCACAAAGACTTGCGCAGCCAAAACACTGTTTGTTGGAGGAGTTCCTTGGCAGCCATGCTGTACCATGCTGGGTGTGTTTTCTGGTGGGAGCCCCGACCTGTGTTCTTCTTATTTACATCTTGGGTTGATGAACGTAATGTTTTGTCAATGCAGGATCGGGTTGACTGGCAGGACACATGTGTGGGACCCGAGCTCTGACTTTGGTGCCAGGCTTCCTGGGTGGGACATACTTCCATCAGCATTCAGTTTGGCCACCCTTCTCGGTACCTCAACATCTGGGCCACATCTGGGAAGCTTCTAGACACAATGCTCTCAGCAGTGCTGCCTCTGGGAGAGAGAAAGTGCTTCAGCTCTGCCTGCCACGTCCCACCCGGCCCTGTGATGGGGGTCAGCAATGAGTCTTTGGCTTCATCCCAGTCCTTTCCAGTCCCAAGAGCCTAGTCCCAGCTGCCCATGCTTCATTACTGCTCCCTGCTCTGCAAACCCTGTCATCCCCATTTACACCTTCATCCTCAGCTCCCAAACGGCCAGGTTTAATGTCACCACCACCATCATTCCCAAATGCACCAGCCCCAGAGCCTACTTCCAGCTGCCCCTCCATGTGCCCCATTTTCATTGCTAAAGAGTCTAATAACGTATCCAACCTGGAGGGCCACGCTGTGACCTTCCTCATCAATGCCAGCCACCAAGGACCTGCCAGCTCTGCTCTGTTAACGTGGCATCCCAGCTCACCAGTGAAACACAGCTTTTCTCAGGCTGGGAGGAAAATGGGTTGATTCAAGAGGTGGGAGACGAGCCCTTTTGGGGTTGTGCTTCCCCTACTTCTATGGTAATTGAAACACCTTTACTTGCATCCAGCCTCCAGTGCAGGCTTTGTCTGAAGCAGCCTAACGATGGGAGAGATGGGAGAAGCAAAGTTTGGAGCTATTCAGGACTTATCTCTGCCTGCTGCCTGTCTCGAATGTTAACGAAAGAGGTAATCATGCAAGGCAGAAAATAAAGAAAGCCCTGATGTATTCAATAGGGCAGGCTGAAATTTTTCTATCAGGCTTGATTTTAGAGAGAATATTGGTCTTTTTCCTCCCAACTTTTTTTTCCCTTCTGCTACAAAGACATCCACTGCTCACAGAAAATAGAAACCCTACACTCTGAAGCCTGGGCAGCCCCCTCCAAGGCTCCTGCCTGCATCTCTGCCTGCGCTCCTGGGGAGGCTTAGCTGCTCTGCCTGGTGTCCCCTTCCCCTAGCCCAGGCTGCCCTGAGGCTGATGTAACTTTTTGATTTATCATATGGCATTTCTCCCCGCTAATCAGCTCCAATATATCACAATGAAAGGACGAAGCCTTGTCTTCCTCTGCCTTTAGTGACTCTCCCATGGATGGTCACTGCCTGCCTGCAAGCAGGACTATCCATGGGGAGTGCTCTGCCACAAACCTTATTGTTCCCTCTTCATCTGAAGGAATCAGCTTGTTCTTCGGGCTCAGAGAGCAAGAAATAGGTCCTGGTTTAGGAACACGTGGTTCCAGGAAGAGGAAGTCTCACCAGGAGAGGAGAAGGCTACACATGCCATTAATCCAGCCCCCAGCAGTGGAACTTGCTGCTGTAAACTGGACCTCAAGATGCCACCAGCGCCTTATGTAAATATGAGATGAAAACTTCTCTTCAAGTCCTTTCTGCTTTGTTCTCATCTTCTATTTTTAATATCTCTTTCTTTTCTCTTTCCTTTTTCCTGTGAGCCGTGTTCATGAAGGATGACAAACTGAGAGTTAACTGCTCTGCTTAGCAACAGCTGAAGCTTTGAAAATGAAAACACCATCTCAGTGTCACATTAGATGGTTACTGCCCCCCGAGCTGGCAGACAGAGGGGACAAGAGGTGGGAAGATGGGGCAGGTCCTGCCTACACAACTCTGTTCTTGGGGCAGGGTCACCTCACACAACATTCTTCCGTGCTTTATCCATTTTTTTTTCCTGAGTGGCTCAAAGGATGAGACATCTGCTCCTTCCTCTAGGAAACCAGACTTACCTGGGCTAAAAGATAACACCATCTCCTCTCCTGCTGCCTCCTCCCTGCTCCTCTTCTCTGATGGGGC
Organism: Podiceps cristatus; assembly: GCA_000699545.1. Taxonomy (NCBI): domain Eukaryota; kingdom Metazoa; phylum Chordata; class Aves; order Podicipediformes; family Podicipedidae; genus Podiceps; species Podiceps cristatus. The sequence goes on from JMFS01020703.1 coordinate 3,747, forward strand.
ATCAGCAAGGGTCCTAGGCACTCTGGGCTGGACTTTAATAATGTCTCTCACCCCGGCACATGAGATGGATGTTCCTGTGAAGGAGATCAGTCAGGCAGTAGGAGTCAGGCTCAGCTCCCCTACAAAATCCTTACAGACCCTCCCGGAGCCCCTTGCAACTCGGACCACCACAGCTATTCCTTGGGCTGTACTGAAGCAGAGCAGGACATCTGTAGGACATCTCTTCACCCTCCTGCCCCAAGGCAGTATCAGCTTGTTCTAAGCAGCCCAAGACATATTTGCCCAACCAGTTCTTTAATATTTGTCCTTCAAACTGCCCAAAGTGGAGATTCACTTGGTCCTAGGTCTACATGACTCTGGGCTCAGTTCACCTCCCTGTTAGAGAGCTGTTAGGTGTCCTCTCCCACCAAATTTCATCCTGTTTCTTCCTGTCCAGACCACTAAGGGGATACAGAAGATAGAGAGAGGGGGCAGGATTATTTTCTCCATCTTCTTCCTGGAGTGCAGTTGCCCAGGCTGGATGCAAATCTCCAGCCAAGGTCATACCGGTGTTGGCAGCACATTGTTCCCACCGCAGCAGCACATGCTGCCCATGGGCCAAGGGGAAACATCATGTGGGGCTTTGCAGGCTGGTTTCTCAGCCCCGGAGGAACTGGTGACAGAGGAATCTGGGGTTACTTTTATTTACACTAGATACCTTGGTCCTAGACTGAGGGGCAGACAAGCATCATGGTGATGGATCTCAGCCGAGGCACTAATGCCCTGCTTCCAAGGAAACATTTCCCCCATAAAACTCCCTGAGCATTTAATGAGGGAAATCAAGGTGCAATTCTCTGCTCTGTTGCCCAAGTGAGCAACGCAGCACAGGCTGATCCTCACCTCCCAAGAAAGAGAATGGGTGTATAAGAGTCCTCGCCTTCATGTTGGCACCTATATAGGTTCCTGTATGTGGGGAGCAGAGCATCCAAGTACTCAAGGGAAGCAGCTGTGAATCTTTGAAGATAAAGGTCTGTCCGATATTCACCTTTTGGCTCCCTCTCACCTAAAAAATGGGGCAAGCTGATTCTCAGGCAGAATTCATCACGGGGATGAAAAGATGCTTTTGAGCATCAGCTGGCAGCATCTGGGCTAATGGGATCTTCCTGCATCAAAGTAGCTACCAGTAGAGAAATGCAAAGTTTGTAAGATTTAGAACAAAGCAGAAGAAAAATGAAGAGGAAAAAAGGTATCTTTAGTGGTGTTTTTTTAACCTCATTTTATTTGGCCTTTTTCCTGGTTGTTTAAATTTGAATTGAATAAAGCTTTTTTTTTTTTTCTTTTCTTTTTTTTTTTCCCCCCTTCCTACTCTAGTTTGCTCTTTTAAAATGGATGAAGTCCATCACAGGGCTTTGATAAAAGAGTTCCATCAAAATGCCTGCTGCTGCTCTCATTCAGCCGATGAATAAATTATAAGCGCTTTACAATGCTATTTCAGCTGTGATTCCAGGGCCTGGGGAGGGTGATGGCTGTGACCTTATGCCTGTCAGACAGTGGTTTGCATTTCCAAAGAGTTTGTGTAACCAACTGTTCAGGTCATCTTACACCTCCTGTTCTGGCCTCAGTAAGCAAAAATATCTGAGCCTGTTCAACCTGCCAGCTACAGGGAGAGTCCTCCAGCTGCACACAGCAGCAGTGGTACATGCTCCTGATCTGATTTCTGTTGAAGCATGAAGTGACTGTTGTCACCCTCCAAAGCAGAGATCTGGGGGGGCATAATACTTTATTGATGGAGATGTAACCGAGAAACCCATATGGTTTTGTTCCAACAATAGTTTCTATATTGGGGACTAGTGTTTTAGGTTACTCTTGCTGCACAAGACATCCCCGCCTCGAGCGTTACGGTGTGGCTGAGATTGCACGTCTGTCAGCAACACTGGCATGAGCTGGTACTGGCAGTGGGGTGAAGGAGCTGGAGCCCACGGAGCAGCTGCCTGGTGGACTCCTGAGTGGGTCCATCAGACCCCAGTTTTACCTTCAGAGCAGCCATCTCCTTGTATTTGGGCAGAAGCCACAGTGAGAAGGGACAGCATTTTGCAGAAGGCAAGAAGGGGAGAGGAGAAAGCTCTTCTTGGGTCTCACATTGCTCCTGCTTCAGGGACCGGGTATACATCAACACCATGATTTGTGCTGGGCTGAGACTTTTCACTGCCAGCACATTATCAGCCACTATCAGCTGAGATTACAAGTGTTCTCCCTCGCCGCTGTACCTCTGGTGGTCTCTGTGGGCTGGTCTCCAGCAGTGATGCAGTCATCTCCTGCCAGTAGCTGCATGAAAATGCACAGCCAGCTAGGCTTAACTGAAGATGCACAGCTCCGATCCTGCCCAGGGCCTTGAAAACTGACCACAAAGAAGAGTTTCCATTAGGAAACAGAGGGAGGGCCAAGTGAGTTGAGCCAGACCTTGTTTTGCTGAGGCTGAATTTGGCCTTTGCATGACCCTTCCCACAACAAATATGAACAGAATCAGAGGAAAGAAACCAAACTGCGGTGCAAGCGCCAAGCCCCAGGCACAGGCAACAGGCTTGGGTGGCTGCACAGCAGAGGGACTCCCTTGGGCAAGAAAGTCTAGAGAGGGGTTGGGGCAGGAGATATTCCCTTAGAACCTCCACTTCCAGCTTCCTACAAATGAGATGTTCCTCTTGAAAAATGCTTGCTAGGCTCATGTGTCTCACTCTTCCATACGCACGGGTAGGCTATGAGCTCTGGAAGTCACGCTGTGGTGGGTGTGAAGCCTTGCTCAGCAGCATTGGGCTGGATAGAGGGGAAGACCGTTGCACTGGCCCTGCAAACTGTTCTGTGTGCCCGAGCGTGGTGAGGAGGAAGATGAACTTTCTTGCAGGAGCTGAATCACCGGGAGGGTAATTAATGCAAACTTCCCAGACAGGTGTACAAGTCTGGAGAAACCATGCTGCCTGGCCTGAACATGCTGAATGGTGCAGTCATTTCCACCTTGGGGCTTGTCATCCCATGAAAATTTGGGCAGAGCTTCTATGGGGTCTGGGTAAAAATAACCAGAAAACTACTGGTCTGATCTCACAAGCCTGAAAATCTTCAGAGTTGTCCATGTGGGAGAGGTTAAACATCTGCCCCTCAGCCCCACAAGCTTCCCTGCAACTGTGTTCCATCCAGCCACCCCTTGCTGGCCCTCCTTGCTCCACTGGCACCCTGTTGCAGGCCTTGGGGCAGCCTCTGTATGTCCATTCCTGGGTTTCATGGCCACGTCTGGAGGGCTGAACTCTGTGAGAGGGTCCCTGAGAAAGCTATAGATGAGACAGAGGGTGGCTGAGCCCTGTAGGTGCTGTGCCTCAGTGCTTTGCTGTGCCACCATCTCAGTCTTCATCTACAGCTGCCTGCAGGGCCAGGTAAGTCTCCTCCAGACTTGTTTACCTGCCAGGAGATTTCCATTAATTATTCACGTGCTTCTCCATCCTACAAGAAACCCCTTGGCTACAGCAACTTGAAGCTCTCAATGCATGGTGGGTTTGGCACATCCCACGTCCTTGTGCCATCTGGCACATCTCAGCATCCTCTACCTGGCCCGTAAGATGGGTTATTCCTCTTCTCTGAATCTTGGCTGTCGATAGAAGGGCTGGCAGAGCGCAAAGGGAGCCAGCACTGGGCTGCACGCCTGCATCTGGGCGTGCACCGGGGTCAGTCCCCTATGCAGGAGTGTCCCGATTTTAAAGGTGGAGAAGGCTCCGATGCTGCCCAAACTATCAGCTGTGGATTTTATCTCAAATGGGTTTGTTTTGTCTTTGCATGGATGTCCCAAGGGTCTGGAAGAGTAGGAATGAAGGAGTTTAAGAGCCCACCTAAGCCTTTGCATTTGGATCCTCACTTCCACAGTGCTTTAAATTGAAATGTTCCTGTTCTTTTCTCTGGTACAGGGTGGGGAATGGGTGGGAGAGGGCAAGGCATTCACTGGAGCTGCAGAGGATGTGTTCAGCTGGGTGAGCTGGCTGCAGCCTGGTCCTGTCTGGTCTGTGTGCTCTGTACCTCTGAGCTAATCAAAGGACCCTTCCTTGCTCTCGCCCCAGGAAGGTAAAAAATGCTGAATGTACTAGCCAGCTGGTGGGAAGGACCAAAAAAGGCAAGTTTTAGCTCCTTCCTTCTTCTTGCTGCCCCTCTGGTGTGAAAGGGGAGTGACAGTGAGTGGGGCAAAGCAGTGAAGCCCCATGGGGTGGAGGCCTGAAAGCATCTCCCTCAACAGGGAAAAATTACAGAGCAGGGGCTGCAAAATGGGAACTGGAGGAAGCAGTGAGCACCTTACAGGGAGCAAATCCTTCCCTTTGCAAAGAAGCAGCCAAAATATTGTGAAGGTCACACAGCTTGGATAAAAGCTTTTCTCCATCTCAAGCATGTTCTCTCAGCATCCGTTTTTTTTCTCCCTTTTTTTTTTTTTTTTCTTTTCCCCCTCTTTAAGTGGAGCACTGGTGAGCATTGCCAGGGCTCTCAGATCCTTCCCTTGGCAGCACAACATGTGCTCAGCTTCAGAAATGCAGAGTTTTTTCCCTAGAGTGAGACATACTTTCATTTACCTGATCACTTATGAGCAAAAGAAATTAGAAGGGAGGGTTTAGTAACATTGAGACTAGCTTGTCCTCTAACAGTATAAAGCTGTTCCAGGGTTCCAGAGCCATCTCCAGTTCAGCTTAACTTTATCATAGGGCATTCTTCTGGTTTTGTTTTCATATGTGAAAATATTGTCCCATTCATTCTGCTGCCCTACCCTTCTTTTTGTTTACACTCATCAACATCACATCTTTCATATATATATGAAATACATATACATGTGTGTTTCTTTCACATCTACTTGCTGTCTAAAAATTTTAGAAAGCTGTCAAAGGATTGTTACTCTTAATATTCTGATGATTAATAAATAAAAACCCCTCATTTAAGTAATATTATATCTGGGGCTCTCAGAACACAGGACATGGGAATATATATAACCTGTGACACTCACGGCTGCTCTCATCCTTGGAGGTATTTCCAGAGGCTTGGCAAAGCAGGAGGAAACCAGAGGCTTCTCACTTATTGACTGTATTTCGTGACTGTCTGTTTGGCAATGTGGCTGTCAGCATTTTATTGACATTGGAGATGGCTGCAGAGCGAGACCCAAGACTTGGAGGCTCTCTGCTGGCGCTGACACTGGCTGCACAGGAGATGCTTTGCACACAGAGAGAGGGATGGTAACACTTTGCAAAGCCCTTGGTGTGAAGATGGTATTCTTTCCATTCAGTGGATGCACAGTAATATGGGAGTAATGGAGGGCCTGAAGACTTGAAGGCTCTTTTGGGGGCAATGAACTGTCTCTTCTATAGGCACAGACATGAAAGCAGCCCAAAAGGTGGAAAGGTGCTACTATCCCCTGGGATGACTCTGAATCCAGCTCCTATTAGTGCTTTCATAGTACAACTCTCAGGGCATCTTGGTCATGAAGACCATGAAGATACTGCACATGCTCACCACTGCAGAGCCCGACCCTGCAGCTGGGCCTGGGGCAGCCGGGCTGGGCTGTGCCTGCTCAGGATATGTATTAATTACTTTGAATATTTTCCTTTCTGATCTTGTTTTCCTGCATCACAGGAACAGAAAAGAAGATTTGGAAATTCTCACTTCCAGGTCATGGGCTGCTTTCTCTCTGCCCTTGCCTTATCTCATGGCCTTCAGGCTTGGTTTCTCGGCTCAAGAGCTGTCGGCTGATGCTCTATCAAGGCGGTGCACCAAGTGATTCCCCCCGCCATCGCCCTATCTCCAGGGACCTGCCTGCACAGGTCCCACTGGGCACTATCTCCTTTCCCCACCTGCCGGGTGCCACATGTGTGTGTCCCCCCCCCCCGCCAGACCCCACGTCTCCAGGAGACACTTTGCACGGCACAGCAGCAAGATCTTGGGGCAGGTAACAAACTTATCACGACTGACCCACATTTCAGCACTGGGTGCTTTTATATTCTTAAATATAGAAATGGCCCCCAATGGCCTGTCCAGCCGTGCACTTCTCTTTGTGGAAGTCACCCTTGGAAGGGTGTAAGGACAAGTGATACTTCCCCAGAATATTTCCTTGACCTTCAGCATTTTTTTGTGACTCAGACTCCCTGAGTCAGAGGTCTCCTTTATTAAATAGTCTTCAGATTTTTCACCTGTGAATTTGTTTACTTATTTTTGAAGATGGGTAAATTTTAAGTGTTTGCAACATCCTGTGGCAAACAGCTGTCCAATCTAATGACCTGTTTGGGTGCAGAATAATTTCCTTTGGTTTGTTTTGATCCTGCCACCTGCTCATTTTTTGATGCCTTCATTCTCACAGTGGAGAAGACAGTGAGTGATCCGGTTCTATCCAACCACACTCTGCCCCTTGTGATTTTAAGCCTTTGACACGGTCCCCCACGACAT
>KL259731.1:2070-32827 GCA_000699545.1 Podiceps cristatus
TAGGAGTAGAAGCTTTGACTCCCCCTAGTAGGAAAGAAACAATGGAAAAGAAGCAGTGTACCTTCTCCAGAAGCTAACTTCTGTTGGAGACATCATAGGGTCGTTGTTTCCTATGGTTTCTAGTACCAGATCCTTCACTGGAAGTTCTTAAAATATGCAGAAATTGCACCATGGAAAGGAAACATCTCTGTAGTCTAAGTGATGATGACTAGATTTCTGATTTCCAAAGGTTATCTGGTGTTTTATTTTTTTTTAAATTCGAGCTGTAAATTCGAGCTGTGTAAATACAGCTTCTTGTTCATATTAGATGCTTAAAGGCTCTTCTTTTGCTTTTACCAGCTGCTAGAAAGCATGTTTACACTTGTGGGAGTTACTTTTTAAATTATTTAAGAACTTATGATTTCTTCTAGTGTTTACCATAGCTTTCTTATATTATGAGGAAGTGAGAATACATCATCTTCTGTTCAGTTGTCTTTAAAGCCAAGTTTGACACAGCATCTGTTGAAGAAACCTGTCAGGAAATGTTCTCATTCTTGCTCAAGGATCCCTTATTTTTTGCTAGTCAACATCTGTTGTTTACTGTACTAATGATGAAATGTAAAAAAACCAATCGGGTAGAAAGAATACGAATAAGATACATATTTGGCTTTGTGCTTCTGTTACATTATGTGATTGCATAGCTGAATTTTATGTGCGTTTGTGCCATGGTTATTTTAGTTTTTCCTGCACTTGATATTTTGTGGATAGTTCATTGAGGGACAATGCTGACTTCAGCGAGACTCACCTGGGCATAGCAGACTTACTCACTGTCAGATACAGAGTCCACAACTGGAGTAAGGCTGTAGCAAGGCACTGAGTAGCCCTCTTTCAAAAAGTAACTGATGTGGCTAGTTTGCTACCAGTTGTATTTGAAGCAGAAACGAAATCTGGATTGAGGTGTCAGAAAAATCTTGATAGATTTGCGGGTGCTTCTGGTACTTTTGCTTCCCCACTCTGAAATAATTGGTTTAGTATTTTTGGTATAAATATGATAAACGAAAGGTAGAGGGAGCTTCTTTAAGAGCTTTGCTATTTCTGTTTGGAATATCAGAAAATGCGAAAGCTGTGGTAAAACTCTTGAACATAAGAATAATGTTTTTTCTTATGTCCAACTACTTTGTATGACTGTTTTATTACTTGCTCATAGATGACTAGTGTAATGTTCCATAAACAAATCTCAGTCTTTAGCGAGGTATAAGCTGTCTTACGCTGCATGTCTTCATCAGAGTTTGTTGGTGACCAGATCTCTTTATTCTAAACTCCACCCCCCCCCAAATGACCAAAATGAATCAGTTATTTTTTTTAGAAGTAACAGGAGATGATATTTCATAGTAGCCCTATTAATTATAGCTGCTCTGCACTAAATTCTGGTAAAAGCTCAGGTGACTGTGGAACGATTTACTTAGCGCATGTTTGCGTCCTTGTTACTATAGCAGCTGGGTATTAATACAAAAATGCAAAGCACTAAACTTAAAACAGCTGTCCAAAAATATAATCTAACAGCTAATGTCACAGCAATCAATAAACTTAGACAAATTGACTGTGAACCTTAAAAACCAAACCAAACAACAACAAAAAAACCCCAAACAAAAACAAAACCAAAAAAAACAGAATAAAGCAACACCTTTTTCTCTTGCATGGTGTCTTATTCTTGGCTACAAAGTGTTAGGCCAGTCTTGTATTTCAAATAATTCTTTTTCTATGTCATGTTCATTCATAGATGTTGGAGATTTTGATGGGATATATGTACAGCACATGCTTAAATACTTTTTGACTCTATAATGTGCTGTCATACAACAGTTCTTGGGTAAAAACACAAATCCACATTTGTTTTAATAAGACCATAACTAGCAGGGGCGTGCATGCCATATTATGTATGGCTCTTTCATTTAAAAAAAAACAAAAACAAAAAACAAAAAACAAAAAAACCCCAATGGTATGCCTGTTAGAATTCAATTTTTCTCTGTTCTGTGGGTTTTGGGTTTTTTTTTTTATGCATCATCTTTCCGTTTGAGGACTCCCTGGGGTAACTTTAATTACGGGATCTGAAACTTTATGGGTGGTGTGTTTTGGTTTGTTTTCTTTGAGATAGTTCGTGTGTTTGTTTATCAATAGTCAAAAAGCTGAAGAAAAGCACAGACCTACATGCTCAGGAAACTCTGAAGAGTACTCTGCACCACAAGCACCCTATTTGCTGTTGAGCTCATTTTACAGAGCAGGTTGTGGTGATACTGAGTGTGAATCTTGGAAGAGAGCAGTACCCTGTGCTGATTTAGTACTGGCTATCATTACTGCCTTTGTGTGTTAACTGGAGTAGGTCAGAATTACAGGAATCATGTTAATCTTAATTTACGTAATGTGGACTTGATTTCTCAGAATAATAAAGGATCACTTATTATTTTTCAGGAAGTAAGGATAAAAGTACTGCAACTCAAATTTAGTATGAACAGTCGGTACAAGCTGCTACCTTTGCGTAGCTTTCCCTCCTGCCATCACAGCGTTGGGTGAGCACTCTCCTCTCCTGCTCCCTCAGTTTTGGTGCTCTTTGCCTGTCATGGGGAGTTAATGAATGCTCAACTGGAAAAATGCTCAACTAGTAACTTTTCTCCAAAAGAAGCCCTGCTTTTCTTAGAGGGAAGTGACATAAATGTTTAGGTGACTCTTTTTCACGATTTAATCTAGGTGAAATTTAATTGCTGTAAATCTACTGAAAATCAATTGTTAATTCCTTTGCCTAAAGGCCACCCTTGAGGCTGTTGCCTGATCTTAAGACTGTACTTGCGCAATGCCTAGTTCTGATGCTTTGATGATAACCAATTTATTTTGTTTGCTGATCCATCAGGTGAAACTTGCTGTATTTAAACAAGTGTATTTTCCTCACTTAATGCGTAAATATGTGGGAAAGTGTATTTTTAATACTTTTCTTAGACTACTAGTTTTTCAACTACAGAGAATGATAAATTGGTAAGTGTGACAAGCAAAGTTGGGGGGTGGGGAATAAAACCACTTGTATTTGAATGTACTGAAGAAGATAGAGATGTTCTAGGAAACCTGGGCCTCTGCTGAGACTTTGCTACAAACAATAGTTTTATTGGAGGCTAGGCCCTGAAGACAGGAATTAATAGACTTTCAGCAAGTTAGCTGCTTAACAGGCAATCGTAACTTAAATAGAATGGTCCTGACTGTGATGGCTTCTGTGTGGGGATGGCAAGCTCCATGTTAAAGTTATGTTGAGTTTAAATGGCTAAGCAGGAATTGCTAGTTCTGTAATTTTTTGTGTGTGTGATGGCTGCAGAAATCTGTATAATAAAACTAAATGTATTGTGATCCGTCAAATAATTATCATACCTTGCTTGCAACTGAAGTTAAAAATACTCAGAGTGCTGTTGAGTTATACTCCTGTTTAAAGTTCCCCATGTCTCTGTTGGAGTTTTGAGAGATGTGAAGTATGTCATTGACCAGATTCTTACTGAAATATCTTCTCAAACTCTTTATTTTAGTAGGTCCTAGACACAATTTCTTTTCCTAGTGGAAGAAAACGGTTTTTCTACTAAATAGTGAGATTTCTCTTGGTGGTTTTTAGTAGTTTTTCTATTCCTTGCAATGTATCAGCATAACCTGGACAAGGACATAATTGTGGGGAAACTGGAACCTTTCTAATACCATTTCCATTTGGTGTTTAACTTGCATGTAGTGGGGAAAAAAAAGTTCTTTGTCAGGTTTTCAAATCCCTAAAGTGCTGAATAGTCTGTTTCTACAAAAACAAATATATGAAATGAATTTGTGTGACTTGTACTTTAAAAATGTTCTTGCATTCCATTGTTAACAATTGTAATAATACCACTTTCTCAAGTTTCAGTGTTTTTTAAGTAGTACAACGGACTATCATGGTTTGGCATGAACTGCTAGGTTAAGTATTGCTGCCTTGCACATTCCTGTTGGTTATATTGTAATCTTTACCTCCATTGGAAAATATGTCCTATTTTGAGTACTTATTTCAGGCTCTTGGCTTTATGCCTGTCAAACAACGAAACATGCTAGTTTTCTTTAATTTCAGACCTCAGTGTTGAAGAGCTAATAACTTTGTAAAATTTTTTACAGTAATATCCCTTACTGTGAAGACTCAGTAGTGACTTTCATGAACTCCGAGTATAAAAACTAACATGACTACATATGAGTTGGAGTTCAGAGAGCTTATGAATTGTGTGTGCACTCTGTAGCTGAAGGAATGAGTACTTGATTTAAGGATTCCGTTTTAAGATGCTTTCTGTTAATCAGTGGTAGTTTTTAAAATAATTTGGACTTAAGCAACTAAAAACATTCCTTGAGCATATCTGCAGCTTTTGTTCAGTATCTGTTTTTGTTTATGACTAGGCTTTCTTGTCTCTGGTTCAGATCAGCATGACTGTATTGCATGGGGCAATGTAACTCTTCATGTTTCGGTAACTTTTATAGCTGATTTATGTAAAGATGTCTACAATGATATCCCCTTTACTGGAATAGGAATACATAATTTTCAAAAAAATGTTTCTGCTTAAAGGCTCATTGATGTTGTGAGGGAATGCTTATGAGTGATAGCAACCCTCTGCCAGGTCGCTGTATGTGAGGAGCTATTGGAGTAACTGTAATCCTCAGAAAACACAGGGTTGTATCCTTTTTGCTGTTATCTCTCTAGCTAATAGAGGCTAAGGAATCTAGGCATTCAGTAAATTCTATCATTTATATGTAAAAGTGTAGGTTTTAGATACTGGGGGCTAGGGGAACTCTTGATGTCTATGCAAGAAAAGATGGGTGTGATGAACAGGGAGTTGAAAACAAATACAGAGCAGAGATAATGCTAAGATGTATGAATGGATAAGTCACTTGCCTAGTAGCATAACTATGTTTAATTTTTCTGCTGCAAACCAGACTTCATGAAGAGAGGTTGATGGGCATGTGGGAACATTGGTCTGTCCTAGTTGTTATCCTGTCTGTGTAGCTCTGGTGTAACAGAATCCAGGGCATAGAAATTGGGAAGGCATGCAATAGGCATGTGGCTGCAGGACGGTTACAGGAGAAGCTCTCGTACTTTTTCTGGAAAATCCACAAGTGGGGTACCACCCTGAAGTGCCTGATACTAACACAGGCAGCATGGATATCAGACAGGTGGAGCTAGAGGTCTGCATGCAGTCACAGGGCTATGGTCTTGCTGAGGTTGGAGCGGTGCGGTGGGATACCTCTTGGGACTGGAGTCCTTCAGTGACTGGATACAGTGTCTTTGGGATGGACAGGCTGGGATGCTGAGGAGGAGGTGTTGCTCTTTTATGTGAGAGCAATGGGGTTGTATGGAGCTTTGCCTTGGGGCAGATGAGGAGCCAGTTGAGAGTGTGTGGGTCGGGATTACTGGGTAGACCAATCTGGGTGGCTGTTACAGGTGTCCGCTACAGACCACCTGATTAGGAAGAGGAGCCTGGAAGATGCTTGTAAGCCTCTGTCCCCACAGAGGATTTTAACCACCCTGCTTTCTGCTGGAGGAACAGCACAGCAGGGCGCAAGCAATGTAGGAGGCTTCTGGATTACATTCATAACTTCCAAACATTGGTAATCAAGGAGGTGACAACAGGAGGTGCTCAGCTGACCGTTTGCAAGCAAGGAAAAACTGGTCAGGCATGTGAAGATGGAGGGCAGCCATTCAGAGGGACCTCGACAGGCTTGAAAAAAAAAAGTTCAACAAAAGGAAACATGAAGTTCTGCACCAGAGGAGGAATTACCCCATAGACCATCGCAGGTTTGGGCCTGACAGGTTGGAGAGCAGTGCCCCACAGAAGGACTTGGGGGTCCTGATAGACAATCTGATCACGAGCAAGCCTGCAGTGTAGTGTTGTGACAAAGAAACCCAACAGCATTCTGGCCAGCAGGTTGAAAGTGATGATCTTTGCCCGATACTCAGCCCTGGTGAAACACATCAGGAGTTTTATGTCCAGACCTGGGTTCCCCAGTACAAGAGACACGTGGGCATGCTGGAGCAAGTCCAGCAAAGCTATTGAGGGACCGGAGCATTTGACACTGGAGGCCGAGGCATCTGGGAGTGTTTAGCTTTAATCTTGAGAAGCAAAGGCACAGGGAAGACCTCATTAATTTTGTGTATGTGTGTCAGTGATACAAGGAGATGTAGCAAGGCTCTTCTCATTGGTGCCTGATGACAGGACAAGAGGCAAAACTTCATTTTATGACTTTTCTCCTTTTTCAGAAAAAGGAGAAGATCCATAAAATCTGGAGACTTGTCAGGTTTGTGGTGTTTCAGTGCTGAAGCACGATCATGAATGTCTGTTTTGGACTCCAAAGGAATCAGTGCATTCTTAACTACAAATCTTAACATTAATGTTATATTTTCAATTGTTAGGTTAAAATGTTAAATCTAATATTGGACAGTAATATTAGACCATAATATTTATTAATGTTATAGATTAAGACTATAAATAAACATTTTTAGGTAAATGCTTGATCAGATACCAGTGTTAAAAAGGGCACTTAGCAGCCTGAATTGTACTCCAGGGTTGATAAAATTGTGACTGAGTATAGGGGTCACTTTACCTTCCCCAAGGCAACAATAAAACATCTGCTGTGAAAAAAATGAACCGTGCATCCCACCCTTAGAAGTCCTGGTTCTCTTGAACAGGAAGAAAATCAATAATACCTTATTTTTTTTTTTTTATTCTTGTTTATTTATTGTGGTTACTGCTGGTTTTTAGACATCACTTTGTAATTTATGGTGGCTCCTACATATAGGCTAATTATTATCTTGCAAATCAGTATTTACTGTTTTATAGCATTTCCCAAAAAAATAGATGTGTATGATGCTGTTTCACAGGCCAGTTGCTGACCACTGGCCTCTGCCTGGGAACTGTTGTTTCATGATGAACCGTGAAGATCAAAACATTGAGGCAGCAGACCTCTTCCTCCTTACACCCACATTTTTATTTTGACCCTTGTATCATTTCTTATGCCAAGGCTGCATCCTGTCTTATTTCCTTAAATATTTATATATTGACAAAAAAATAAGGAAATATTTTGGATAGTCTGTGTTGGGTGTTAGTATAGTGAGGGCTTTAAATACGCAGAACTGAGAACAAGTGACAATGCCCAGCACGTCCCGTGTTTCACTTGCTTGCACCAACCTGAATGATGCAGTCATGGCTTCGGTATCTAAGATGAGGTGCGGTGAGCTCGCTGTGTGGCTGGTAGCAGTGTGTGTGCGTGTGATAGTTGAGTACGTACCTTATATCTATCACGTGTGAGGGCTGGGTCTGGCTAACGTGGGCTGAGCTGCAGCCTGTGCCTGGAGAAAGAGGGTGCTGGTACCCAAGACCCCACAGCGTGAGGGAAGATGGTGGCTGGGACAGGAGCCTGCAGCCAGGGCAGGTCTCCGTAGGCACCTTCTTTTAACCTCTCCTCATCCACGCAAGGGGTGCGCGGGCGCTGTGTTTGGCTGCAGATTGCAGTCTTGGCAGGGTGCTCTGGCCCCTGGGAGCGTGACCAGAGGGTCCCTGGTGAGAAGAGGGGCCTGCAGCTTGGTCAGGTGAATACAGACATGGGTCTCCTGTGGCAATGCATCGAGCAATGCTGCTCTGCCGCCTTCAAACAGCTTTTAAAATCATCGTCAGACAAGGACATAGCTATCTTTGGTTAGCTTGTGCGTGCTTCCGAACTGCTTGAGCTTAAACTAAGGCATTAGAGTTCACTTAAAGGAACTGGATGAACTGACTGGAGGTTCAGTGGCCAAGCAGCGGGAGCTGGCTGCAGGTTGGAGCAAGCTCACTCATTCAAGAGGTGTAGTTCATGGACTCCATGCTGTGGCTTACACTATGTCCTACTGAGCTTTATGTTCTTACTGATGGCATGTTAGCAGATTGTGAAAACAGGACTTCCTAATGCAGCTTGGAGCACACTTGTGTTCTCTCTATCACTTGTATTCTGTTGTGTAAACCACAGAAAATCTTGTTGCTCAATGTACCCTTCCTGGAAGTCTCTTCCTTGTACATGTGAGTGAGAACAAAGAGGATATAACTTGTTCTTTAGGTTTCTTTTCTTTGAAGGGTGAAGGGTTTTTAAAAAATGTTTATAAATGTATAACTTGTGATGAGAAAGACAGTAATAGCCATTGCATTTAAAAGGCATGAGATTTCCAGTCATTCTGACTTCCTCTCAAATGGGCAGCTGCCAGCAGCTGTGTCTTTTGAATTTGGCATCTTGAGATCAACAGTTTTATAAATGCTGTGGACTAAAGCTACTATTTTTAATGCTTAGATTTTCCTTTAAGGTTGCCCAGGTTGATATCCCCTCGAAGTTTAAAGATCAGATTTTGATTCATTTTTTTAGAGGCTAAGGACTGTTGGAGCACACTGTGGTTATTTTATTAGAGGCTAAGGACTGTTGGAGCACACTGTGGTCACTTGAGGAGGTCACTTGCCAGGACACACACAATCTGCAATCAGCTGAAGATGTTTTGAAGACATAGTTAGCACCTTATAAGTGATACAAGTGTATGTAATTAAATGCTTTAGCTGTTACACAGTCTCTAGAGAGGTACAAATGCAGCATGATAGAAATGTTACTGGACTAGGAGCAAAATCCTCCATTGATCTGCCTTGAGACCTCAATTAAATAGCTTTTCTTTGCCCAGTCTGATATGACTGTTCATTTTGTCAGAGGTGGGAAGCTGGTCAGCGTGGTGCCAGCCACAATGCGGCCTCAAATTCCCTCTTCCTGTGCAATTCCACTACTCACCTGGTGTGAGAGGGTTACAATAAACTTTATGAAAAATAATCCTTTGGTAGAAAACTTGATGAACTGGTATGGAGAAGCTTTCTCTCAAATATTAATTCAAGAGAATCAAGCAAGTCCCCATTCCTCTTCTGGCTTTTTGCCTGTTGGGAACATGAGTAGATGCAAGTGAAGCATGAGCCATCCATTTTCCATTTACTATACCTCTGTGCCAGCCAGGCCTGGGAAGCTTTGTGGAATCTTGGTTCCCTTTTCTGCTAAAACTCTGTGACATGAATCAAGTCTGTAAGAATTATTTTCGAGGGAAAGATAAGCAGTAGTTTCTGTGCTTGTATGGTTATTGTGAGGCTTGCAGTATGTAGATGCTGAAGAATTTCTTTGTAGTATTGTGGCTTTTATAGGTACTTTTTCACGCTGTCCCACAGAAAGGTGTTTGTTTTGGGTTTTTTCCCCCATGTGGGCCTGACCAATATTTCATTTAAGAAGCTATGGGATAGTAATTTTTTTTCAGGTCTTTCAGTTGTTCTCTAAAGTGTTTTAACTTCCAAAGACAGCTTCTATTTGTAAGAATTAAAATGCCACAGGATGTGTTTGCTCTAGATGCTAGAATATTACAGAGCTTTTGAAAGCAAAAATTATAAATAAAAACAAGTGCCAAGGAAAGAAAAAAATTACAGATCATGCAAGTGAAATAAGTATATAATTTGAATATGGATAGAAACAAAAGATTGGGCTGTGTTATTTCTCAGTTACTGGGTACAAAGTGCCTGCAAAAGCTAGATTTGTTGCCTGCACTACCCATGAGATGGCTAGTAGAACACCAGCAAAATGCCATTCTGCTGCTGTGGAACAGGTCAGATCATGGGCTTTGTCTGGTTAAGCTTCATTCTCGGAAAGGAAGTATGCTATACTTCCTCATGAGGAAAACTTGCAACACTTCATTATAGAAGTTCAGCTAAACTGTTTATAGCATAACACATCTGAAAGTCAGCATTAAGCCAGGTAAGTCTGGCCTGAAAGAAACAATGTTGATAGATAATTGGATGTAGAAACAGGTAATACTTATGAGTTATCCTATTTAAAAAAGGTGCCATTTCAGACCTTTTGAACATATGATATACATGTGATTTTTTTCTTGATGTAATATGTACATACACAGTCTGTTTTGTGATCTAACTGTGCTATTAGTATCTTTTATATAAATAAGTTTTAAAATTTTTAATTGTATTGGTATTTTAAACTTTCATGGTGGGGTTACCAGATATTCCAAAGTTTTTAAAATATATTTGCACTACTTCCTTTTTTGTTTATAAAATATTTTTAAATTCTGCTTACAGGTGGAGATACTTTTTTCCATTTTAAGAAAAGTCTGGTTTTAAGAATCTGCATTGCCTCTCTGAATTAGTAAACTAACCTTGGAATTTGCCTTTTTCCCTATTGCCAATAACATTGTGTGAATGGAGGGCTTTGATTATATCTATTTTTATTGGCTGGTTTTTGTTCAGACTGTGCCTGCAATAAATTTATGGTGGTTGAACGTAAGAGATTGGTAATTTAAGACTAAGCATCTTGAGAAATGTGAAAAATGAAATCTGTGATTCCAAAATAAATGTTAGGTCAATTAATTGATGCAGTGAAGCATTTTTATGTTACAGAAAGCATTAGCAAATTGATGTCTTCTGAAGATACTCCCGTGACCTTTATGGTAAGATAATTGAATTGCTTGAAGGAATATGAACTGGGATTCAGTAAACTGTTTGCAGTGTAATTAAACCAGAAGTTATGTTGTAAGGTAGTTCCTGTGTAGAACATACACTGCGCTACAAAAAACATGCTGAGTGAAAGGTTAATCGCTTGATGGAAAAAAAAAATGTGTTTTTAAAATCATATCTGTGTGTAATGCATATTTGTCTCATTCAAATGAAGGATACATATGCATGTCATCATTTATGTGACATGGAAATACTTCGTTTCATCGCAGTGTACTTCAAAGAATATAAGACTTAAGTCTCACTTTTTCTGAAAGTATAAGTACATCACGAGTGAGAAATGCTATAAAACAGTGAAATATTAAATTTCCTTAAATGGCCTTTGTTTATATGCAGTTAGAACAGTTAAAATAGCATTGATTTAAAAGAGTCTGGATATTGGAATATACTTTTTAAATATTGTTTTATATAGTGGAAAAGAATCTTGGTACATTTTTATTTTTTTAGTAAAACAAATATAATTGCTGTTTTTCCTTAGTAAATTTACTTCTGGTGTGTGTGTAAAATAGCGGATAAGAGAGGATCTGTTTCTAATCTATTCCATGTGTAGAAACAATGAATAAATTTGATCAAATCTTTAGTATGTTATAAGCAATTCCTTTTTGAAAAACAAACATATCCTGCAGAATATTCTTTTCGCTCTCTGTGTGGAAGACATTACCATCATTAGAGTCTAGAATACATGGATTCTCAATATGTGTGAAATTTTTTAACCCACTAAACAATTGAACATATAAGGATGTTTTCTGGGTTGCTTAGCAGCACTCAGGTTTTTTTATTTTAAGTGGCCTTCAGTGACATCTTTAGATTGTTCAGAGATTTGGCAGAAATAAAAAGTCATTCCACTGTTTGAAACACAAGGAATCGTTTAAGCAGGAAAAAAGTAGGCTCAGCTCATTGTAAAGTGTTGTTTAAATATAAACATTTACGAAACTTTATATTGTGTGTTCTTGTAAATATTTGGGAGAAGTGAGTGATAGAAGAGTATCCTGTTGGATGTTAGTTTTAGATGACTTATCACCTGAAAAACATAAACTTTGATTACAGATCAATTGTATCTGAATTAAGCTTTTTCAATGTTATATATCTAGTTGGAAGTATATTTTCTGTGTTTATATATGGAGCTGAGTATTGTTAGTGGTTTCAGTTGAGAATATGAATCAAACTAAAATGTAAAATATCATTTTTTCTTATGGAATATCAAATGCATATTTACAGGAGTCTTTGTTTTAATTGGGTGGGTCTCCTGTATTGCTGCAGAGTTGATGTTGGCCCTGCCTTCCCTTCTGAGAGCCAGCAGAGAGATTGAGACTGGATTTAATACACATTAAAGGGTTACATGCTGTCAGCTTTGTGCTGCAGCTCCCCGCTGACTTGCTTTTGGTGTCTCTTCCCTGCTACCTTCATTCTACATTGCACAAGTTAAGAGTGTTCATTCTCCAAATGGAGTAGTGGCTTCGGTCTAGCGGGAGCGCGCTGCTGGGCCGAGTAAGGCGTGGGAGAAGCGAGTGGCTGAGTTAAAGGAAAGATTTACATAGCTGCCCCTGCAGGTTAGCCAGACCAGAGTTCTAGTAGAAGGCTGTAAAGGCCAAGTTTTTCAGATGGATAGGAAAGATTTTTTTAAAGTGGGAAATCTTGGGACCCAAGAGGCAAATGGAGACGTGACTAAGAGGATTATAAAAGTCCAGTAGCTTTGGAAGCGCACAGGAAAGATCTCCCCGTACGTTGTGCGGCAGCCAGACAGGCTGTTCCGACAGGAGCTACTCTCGGTGCTTCTGTTCAGTTTCTCTTCCGCTCTCTTTCTGTTTGTACTGTTTTATGAGAGGAGAGGAGGAGAAACCACTCACCAGCTCTGTTCTGCCTCCTTCCAGCAGTGTGATGAATCGAGGTCAATTGGAGAACACTGCGGCATTTTTGCAGCTGGTACACAGACTCGGTGCTGTTGCTGCTTCGTGCGAGCAAGAGCAGGCCGAGGGCAGGCACAGGGAGCTGGGAACCTGGAGGGGCCAGATGAATATTCAACTTTCTTCCCTTTTTTCCTAACCTGCCCTTTCAGAGTGCATAGAGCTTTGGTGAACACTTGCAATATAGCATAGGCTTTTGTGTAAATACTTTTTCTACTTACCTACTCAGTCTTGCTTTCTTTCCATGTGATGTGTTGAATACGGAGATCTAGTAGCTGCTCCAGTTGATCAGATCTGCTTCACTGGAGGTGGTGGTAAGATAGTTGGGACTAGTGCATTTTCCATTCACCGCGGTAAAGCAAATTCCAATGTCTCAGTGCATATTGAGAATCTTTTCAGTAGGGACAATGGTGATAGGACAAGGGGTAATGGTTTCAAGCTGAAACAGGGCAGGTTTAGATTAGATGTAAGGAGAAAATTCTTTACAATGAGGGTGGTAAAGCACTGGAATGGGTTGCCCAGAGAGGTGGTGGATGCCCCATCCCTGGAAACATTCAAGCCCAGGTTGGACGGGGCTCTGAGCGACCTGATGTGGGTAATGGTGTCCCTGCTCACTGCAGGGGGTTTGGACTAGATGACCGCTAGCGGTCCCTTCCAACCCAAAACATTCTGTGATTCTGTGATATTGACATCCATATAAAGATTTAAACTGGAGGACCATGGGGTAGAGCTGCTGGTTGTGGGCCGGTCATCATCAATTTACATCGTTCTACTCTATAAAGACAAAATCAACTGCCTCTAAAACAAATTTGGTAATCTTTTAGATAACTGTAGAGACTATAAAATTATACCTAACTAGTTTTGAGTATAGTGGAATACTCACTTTGTAAGGTGTTGGTGTTGTGCTGTTTTACTGATCATCTTAATAGCTTGCAATTAATTTAAAAATCATTTAGAGAATATGCATATTTTTAAGATAGATCAATTTTATCTGGTAGTATGATGGTAATAAACTTCTCCACATTGCTTCTTATTCTGGAACACTTTACAGTCCTTGGTATTTAGTATTACATTGTAATTTATCCTTTCTCACATCGTCTTAATAATTAAAGGAATAAGGATGCATTCTTAACAATGTCTAAGTAACTATATTCTGCAAAGAAGTTTAGCTTCAGCAAAAGTTAAAACATTATAGTCTCTTCTAATTATAAAATAGTAAAATCTTTCATTGTGGTCTCTTGTAATTCCCAAATGATGTAGACTTTTCAAACGTTCTGCTCTTGGGCTGTCTCTCTTTAGTTCAGGTTCAGAAATGCCGAGGAAATTTATCTTAAGTCGTTCATGAGTTAAACTTTATTGAATTTAAAGGGATAGTATTCCAACATTATTGAGGACAGGAGAAGAGATGAAGAGGCTTATTTAGGAGGAAGACACCTTTTTAGGGAAGTTATTATGTAACTTTTAATTCTTTTTATTTATGCGCTCTAATGACTCTAGTACGTACTTCTGTAAATGGCGATTACTGCCCCACAACGACCGCAGGTCCAAACTAGTATGTTACCAGCTTCTTCTGCTCAAATATAGACTGTGTTGTGACTTCCTGGCAGGAACTAATTTATTACTGCAAAGTAGAGGTTGGCAGCTGACCGAGCATCTACACTGAATACATTAGGCATCAGTGCTTGAGCTAGCTCCCTGATACTTTTTCTCTAGCTATGTAAGCATTGTTTTGTTTTCTGGAGAAACCGCTCTAATCTGTGGCAAGTGGGCTCATGTAGGCACAGTCAGAGCTGGTAGACGTTTCACTGTGACAGCTTAGGCAACAGAAGCCAACTTGTTTTTTTGATAAAACAAAATGTTTCTTCTGACACCTTGAATTCGGTGGTTATTTTTCTGCAAGTTACAGAATGGATTTGTATCAATTTCTATAAATTGATTTTGCCAAGGTTGTGGGTTTGTAGTAGACAAGCTGTCTCATGACTTCAGAGTAGCAACTTACAGAGCTGAAAGGTATTTATGGTTAAAGCCAGTTGAGCTGTAACAGGAAACCCGAATTCAACCAAAATCAAAATAAAAGGAAAAAAAAATGCAAACAGGAAATATTGCTTTTTTTGGCAGTCTAAATAATAATGGCTTGTGAACTCTAGAAATGGAGTAGATCATCCAAACTTTCGCCTCTGTTATTTCTAGATTTTTTTTTTATTATGCACAATTGAGATTTGCAGACACTTTCAGAATCTTGTGTACTTTTTTTGACTTTTACTCTGTCCGTTGCAATGTTATTTCCTTTATGTCAAGACAGCTTTGGGAGCTTTGCTATGTCTATGGAAAAAGAAGAATTGATAAACTTGAATGCTTGTCCTTGCAGAACAATCTACTAGTTTCCATAGAATTTAATTAGTCGTAATTGTATGCACTGCCTCATGGTTTTTAGTGATGTGCCAAAAAAGCAAACAATAGCCAAATTCTGATTTAAAGACACAGTTGAAACAGTTGAAGTAGTGCTGGTAAAAACAGTGTGAAGGAAGAAGCTTAAAAGCATAAATTAGGTGATAAAGTCATTGTTTGCACAGTAGAAAACACAATACTGTTATGTTTATCTTCAGAACGAGTGGTAGAAGAAATTATTTTTCTCAGATAATGGAAGTGTATGAAGTGTGAGGATTGGAGCTGTAGCTGATGCGTCATACTTGTGTTATTGCATGCAGTTAATGGTTACACTTTTGTAATATCTTGAGCTCAAGAATTAGTAGTACTGATGGTAAATACTGTCTTTAGAATGTGACCAAATAAATACAGTGTGTGTCTTGTTCTTTTTTTTTTTTTTTTTTTTTAGAATACCTGGATTTCAGTGTAGGAGATGGTATTCAGAATCTTGGGTTTGCATTTATGAGAGTATGTGGGCTTAAGTTTTTTTTTTTCAACTGCATATAGACTTCATTTAAAATTGCTCAGAGTCTCTGCTGAGAAACTGGGAAAATTCCGATGGATTAATTGCAACTCTAGGATGAACCAGTTAATTTAAGTCAATGATAGGAGGCTTTGCTTGATAATTATTGTGAGTGGGTAGGGCTGTGTTTGCCATTTTTCTGGAGTAGATATAATGTATTTGTGTGCTTATTATTCTAAGTGGACACTTCCACTTCAGGGAGAATTTTTCTGAACTTAAAATGCTCATTTTCTCTGTCCATTGCATCTGTAGTGTGACAGAGGAGCTAAGCATCTGCTCTACTGCTTGAGTTGCAGTGACTAGTCCTTATCCTTTCTCAATGCCTTTGTGATTTAAGGTTACTGAATGAAGGCTCCTTTAAGACATCAAGTGCTAGTTCTTATGCAAATACCTCATGTCTGGAGTGGAAGTTTCCAGTATGATACATTTGCAAGAAAGCTCTACTAATGTAATTTACAGTATTATTAACCTTCTTCCTCTTCAAGTGCAGTCTTTTGCAGCCTTGAGATACTGTTTACTCTGCTTAAAGACTCATGAAACATGAACTTTCCAAACATTCAACAGGGGAACTAGAGCAGCAAGTCCTCAATTTTCCCTTTCTGCTTAGTTTTAAAGCTAATCCATTTTAACTGCACAAAGAATGTATTTTTTCTGTTAGCTAGTTTGCATTGCACGAAGCTATAGTTCACTTGTGGAACATCTTGAAGTCTGTCTTAATGTAATGAAAGGGGAACGTTAAGAATCTTTTGTGGATGATTTACTTTTTGCCGCAAAGCTTTCTGTAGCCTTACTTTGGATGGCAAAGAACAAAGACTGTAATTGCTTGTTTAATTTTTCTGTTCCTTAGTAGTAGGCATTTTCTGATGCAAGGGCTCCATGATCTATCCTCTTCCTTCCCGTCTTGGGGAGGAAAAAAAACCCCAATGTAGCGTGGGCAAATTTAGGTAAGATATGGATCCAGCTGGTGGCAGACCCCTGCTTTTTGGGTTTTGTTGGGTTTTTGTTTGTTTTTGGTTTTTGGGGGTGTGTGTTTGTTTTTCTCTCCTGGATGATTTAGTGGCATTATTCAGCATTTCTCTAGGCTTTGCATAGATCTTGCAAACCTGTTAGATTACTTTCTCCGTCCTGAGTTGCTGTGTGTGAATAAGAAGGCTGAAAAAGAGACAAAGGGCTCAATATATTGAGAACACCACATAATTTTAAGGGGGTGTTCAGTGGAGTGGGTTTTTTATTAAATTATAAGAGAAAGAAGCATTAGAGTGTAAAGTTAACTTACAGAACTTCTCAGAAGTGTAAATCGGACCCAACATGTGAAAGACTTCTTTTGTGAAGGCTTGATAAAACCTAGAGGAAGTAATGGAGGACTTAAGAAGTTTGGATTTTTTTGCGATTTGTCATACTTGCCTGTATGCATTGTGATTTGGTGTTGAAAAATCATATGGCTTAAAATAGTCATCAGAAAGAAAAAGACTGAGTTATAGTGTGTCTACAGGGAAACCAACTTTTCAAAGGGGAACCAACTTTTTAAAAGGGTAGAGAATGGCGGGACAAGGAAGAATGGATTAAAGCTGAAGGAAGGAAGGTTTAAATTAGATATTAGGGGGAAGTTTTTTACGGAGAGAGTGGTGAGGTGCTGGAACAGGCTGCCCAGAGAGGTGGTGGATGCCCCATGCCTGGAGGTGTTCAAGGCCAGGTTGGACGGGGCCCTGGGCAACCTTGTGTAGATCCAGGCCTGGAGGTTGGTGTCCCTGCCTGTGGCAGGGGGGTTGGAACTCTGTGATCCTTGGGGTCCTTTCCAACCCAGACCTTTTTATGATTCTATACCTTTTAGGTAAACTTTTTAATGGGATTTTTATATTCGTGCTCTTCACTGCTTATCGCTTTCTCATTCTCTTAACTTTGATAGATAATTAAATCTATTTTCTTTTTTAATCGAATCTGATTAGGAACTAGAGCAAAGCATTGTTGTGGTTTTAGTTTTGTGGGGTTTTTCATGCTTTGTTTTGTGTTGGGGTTTTTTGGTGGGTTTTTGTGTTGTTTTTTTTTTTAACTACAACTAACCGGTGTGTAGGGGACACAGTAGCCAAATACAAGCATATAAGGCATATTGACCAATCTGTACTCCAGGGTGGTGGTTGTTTTTCACTGATATCCAAAACTGAGATCCCCTGGGCTGTCAAGTGACAAAGGTGCTGCTGTATTTTTACTCTTCACCAGAACTGAGTACTCAGTTTGGCTTATCGTTAATTCTGTTGAACATAAAATGCTGTTATTGTTCCTTTTTGGCTGAAGATACTACAGATGACTATGACAAACAAGCACATAGTCTTTTGTTATTGATGGGTAACTTGTCTCCTTCACAGAAGCCTGACCCCAAGACATGATTATATCTGGGAATGCTGACTTTGAGCTACTTGACTCTGCTCTCAAGTGGACTGCATTTCTTTAGGAAGGTTTGCAGTTCAAAGACCCTTGCCTGTTTAAAACAAAACTGTTGTTCAATTAGAAATTACACTTCCATACAGTGTTCTTGTTTTCCCACACATCAACAATGGTTAAGATTATTGTAAATTTAAAATAATTAATTTGTATAATTGAAAATAATTTATATATGCTCACTTGTGTTTACATTGTATAAGTCAAATGCTGTTATGTACATATCTGGAGCAAATGTGGCTCCGTAAATAAAGGAGTCCTTTTTCTTGTATTACATATCTTCATCCTAGCTATAATTACTCTCAAAACCCATCTCTCTTAGTATTCCTTGAGTATGGCTGTTTGCTGTGCTTCTTTTTAAAAGGCTTTTGGATATGTTTCCTTTTTCCAGGCTTACTTGATATTTAAGTTGATGTTTTAGGCTAGTTATTTCTTTGCCTATTTTAAAATAACTATCAGTAATTACATGCCTATTAAATAAAGCGTGTTTTTGTGTAGTTAACAGTCTAACATTATCTGCTGCCATAGCAATCTAATCTTCATGTGTTCTTGAATAACACTTTGTTAATGTTTTTTGCCCCAAAACTGGCCATGGCTTTGGTTTTATTCACTATTAAGTCCTCAAAATGACATTATGGTCCTTGATTATAAAATATATCTTAAAAAATGATAAGGCTTTTGTACTATCTTAGTTCAGCTTCACCAGATCTGGATGTGTGTGTTAATTATTTCAGTTAATTGTGACAACTCCAAAGAACACAAATTGGCAGGTAACAGGGCAAGTAAGGTTTTAAAGAAGGCTTGATGTTTCTCATTGGTTCACTGATATTCCTTCCAAATTAGTGTGATTCCTGTGTCACTTGGAAAGCGAGTGTTTTGGCAAAAGCATTATGCAGACATGGAACACATGGACAACATTTATAAAAAATGGGATATTTTGCAAGTACATCACGTTGAGAGGTGTTACACAACATTTAGTCCATAGTGCTTTATACTGATAGGTGGTAACGTCGTTCTCCATTTAGTGATAAAGAATTACGCTTCTTGCATTTGTCACCCCATTACTTAAAATCTGCTCTAATTTGAAAGAGCTATAAGCCTTATCAATTACTATGCAGTGTATTGCAGACTGTCCTTGAGTATTTTTTAGAGGAGCAGGATGGTATGCTGCCTGAGTAAAGAGACAGTTACTATGGTACTTGAGACTCTAAGCTTTTTGCTTTAGTACTGAATATGCATACAAACCCAAGTGTAAATATAGACTTTAAGGGAACTGTTTATGCTGATAAATGTCATGTTGGGATATGCTAAATGCTTGCTATGATGCTTACCATCATTTCATCGTTAATGGTGAGATGTGCTTTGTGCTGATCAGCAGGCACTTCAGAATGGCTATTTGAAATACTAAGTCATGTTCAAGGTTAATTATCAATGTGCATTATGATGTATTAAAGCTTTTTGCTAGATTAGGTTTTGATTAACTTTTTTCTCCTGTGTACAAGTTACTTTATTACTGTGTAAATACTGAAAAAGGACTTGATATGCAGCAGAAAAAACACATTCACGTGAATTTTTACTGAAAGTATCTGAGTTTAATACTGAGCAGAAACAGTAAAAAATTATTCCTGAAAACAGCATTATGTGAAATCAGCTGCACTAACATCTTGCTACTTAATACTGGTTTTGTTTGCAAAAATACAGTATTTCTTGAGCTAAAGCTCCCACACAGGAACTGGAGACAGTAGTAGGCCAACTATTAGTTCCTTGCTCTTTATCATTTGTTTTCCTAGGGTTTGGCAGAAATTGCACATTCTTTGTTTTAATTTTTTACTTCCCCATGCTTGACATTTTATATCCTTTAAGTTTACAAGTTTCTTTCCAGTTTGTTTTGCATCAACTTAGAGGGTTTTGGTATTGTATCAGTGCTTTTAAGCAGGACTTAAACTTGAGTCTTAACAGTAGCAAAGAGGAACTTTTAATTTCAGAAATACTCAAAGTTACTAGATAAATAAGTTGCATAACTCAGAATTGGTTGTCTAACCAAAAAACAATGCTTTTTTGTTTACTTGTGGTCATTAATCTAGCTTAAGCATTTCCTGCACTTTATCACAAGGTTGTGTAAATGGAGTTTTGTAGAATTTTTCTGGCTTACATATTTCTTCTAAACAACAGTTTTAGAATTAGCTTTGTGTCCATAAAAACACAAATTAGCTTGCAGGGGGCTAGATACTAGTCTTTGGCATCATACACTGTAGGCAATGATTTGCTTGTGTGTAAAGAGAGAGGAGTGTTTTGATTTGAGTAATGTATTTTGGGCCTGTCTGTGTAGGCAACACAACTTCAAAACAACTCTGTACTTCCTGACTGTTTCTTAAATGCCTTTGCTCTGTTTAAGAAAGCTTAAATAAAAGCTTCACCAATCCATAAAGACTGGCTTTCAAATCCCGCTATGTATACACTTAAATGATGTTTATTTAGAATTAGCCTGATACCCATTAGCAGTTTTGGGATACGAACTTTGAGTGCTCAAACCTGTTAGAGGTTTCAGTCTTCTGCAGGATTGCTTGTGAATGCTGCAAAGTGCCAAGGAAGGTTGTTCCCATCTTGCAAGTGTAGCAGCTCAGAGGTGTTGCCAGGTCTTTGCAGTTGCTCTCTGGAGCATTTCAGCTACCCTATAGCAGACCTTGCCTCTGGGGGGTGGAAGTCACAAGGAATCTTGCAGTTACTAGATCTGGCTTTCTAAAGACCCATCTCTTAAGAGGGTTGGGCTGGGGGGAGCTTTATATTTCTAGGCGTCTCCCATGTAGTCAGAATACATAATTTGGAAATCCAAGAAAATTGACTCGAGCATGTTTGTGTATATGCAAGCATGGCCCAAAAACGCATGTGGGGTTTGATGGCTGGTGATACTGTCTATTCATATAGCATGTTCATCTTTATTGTTCAAGCACTGCAAAATATGCATCCTTGACTAATTTTTGTCATATTGAGATCAGCCTAAACTTGGGAGGAAGCACCATATGAAGGTGCCTAGATCAGTGCTTTAAGGTAAATGGGGCAGTTAAAACTTCTCATCAGTTTTCCGCCATCCATATGTAGTCTTGGTGATACGTGCTTCCAGCATGTCTGTATTTAACTTCAAAAAGATCTTTGTGGGTCTTTCTGAGGGACAAGTGTCAATAGCATTGAGCTATTTGAATATGTATCATTGTATGTTCTGCCAAATAAGATTTTGGTTTGGTTTGTGGGTTTTTTTCTTACCTTTGGGTTACTGACATAGTTCTTTTTCCTTTAACACTGCTGACACAGCATGAGCTCAACTTCATGATATTTGAACTATCATGCATTCTTGGAGGTAGTTGATTTCAGAGCAATCTGGAGAAGCTTGTGGATTTATAGCACCTAGGATTGTAAAGCAGTAAATGGAGCAGTTCTCAACGAAATGGTAGTGAATATGTTACTTTGCTTACTTGCGTAACTTGAAATTCTGCTCTTATAGGCCACTCTTAACAGTTAGTTTGGCAAGAATACTTAGGTTTTTCTGAAATAGTGTTTAGTAAATGAAATGCAATATGCAACTGGTTAGTTTTTCCCCCAATGAAAAAGATCAATCCTCAGCTGTCCTTCAGCTCTTCATTCACTGTAGAGAAAAATATGTTGTAGTTTTCCTGTAATTACTGATGAAAAGTTAAGTAGAAATAGTTGGTGAAATTATCGTTCACCTGAAGTTCACAAGGATTTGCTACATTTTATAGAGGATGATTTACTTTGAAAAACATGTTTGTAATAAGAAGATACTCTACCAGCTCAAGTGCAGAATTTCTTGTGGAACTGCATCTCTTTGTCCAGAAGGCAGCTTTCTCCTGAAGACAATTTAGAGCAATTTATTTCTGGATATATGCGTCTGCTCCGTCTCAGTCCATTACTGTTTATAATCTGTAGTATTGCCTCAGTGGAGAAGCAAGTAGGATTTCCCAAATGGAGTAATTTAACTTAGGATATAAAACTAATGTAATTGTTTTCATTTTTTTTGTCTAACTCTCTGAAATGTGAATTCTTTTGCTTGTCTTAAGCTAGCTGTCCTCTTTTCTGCTAAACAGTCCACAACACTAAAGTAAAAGCTAATAAATTATGCTTAATAGCTAACGCAGTCCACATCTTCTAACACTGCATGGTTTGGGACGGTATGGATGCTAGGCTCCTGGCTAAATTTTACCATTGCAATGTAAACCAGTGCAGGCTTTTATCTTCCTGTCAACTGTATCTAGAAATCATAATTACACAGCATGACATTCTTTCTTCGCTCTCTGTGTGTATGTCTTCATGTATATGCATAAACAGAATCATTTAATGCTCTGGCAGTTGCATATAGCAGTTGTGGGGTTTTTTTTAATATGGGAACTGCTCATAAGAAAAAAGAAAAATCCATGTAGATGTTGAATATGTGGACATAAAAACAGCTGTGAAAATAAAACTTTTTCACCTTTACCAGAAGGGTCTAGACTTCTGTTGTGCTTTGATCTTCTTACCTAAACAATTACTTCATTTCCTTAGTTTCTTAAAAGCAGAAAGATCTTGGTCTTGTGAGTAAACTTTAGGTTGGCAAAGTAACTTAAATTTCTGTGTTTTTGTGCTGATACATAATTTGGATCCCTTGCCTAGCTAATGTATGGGAAAACGGGTGACAAATGAGTACGTACTTTCTTGTGGTGATCCATAGCTCTAAACTTGATGCATGGGTAAATTCCTCATTTCCTCTACCTCCACCCTTTAAGGAGATCCATCCCACTCTCTTTACACAGCTGCTTTGCAACTTCCACATTGATGTTATTTGCTCTATATTTTGCAATGCTAAACTAATTGTATTTATTCTTGAGTGAAACAGATGAACTTGTTTTATTCAAATGTTACCTAGATTATGGTGGTATCTAAGAATAAGCTAAGCTGGGACATATTTTTTTCTGTCTTTAAAGCTGTGAACAGTACAAATTGAGTCATACAGTGCACTGCTGTAAGTTGGAGTACATATTTAACACAGAAGGTAAAAATCATATTTTAAGTATGAGGTTTTGTCTTTTCTTCATTTTTTTTATATTTAACTAAATGCTTCAATGACTAGCCCCAAGGCATGTACTTATTTAAATCTGTTACTATCTTATGCTTTTCTTTTTGGCTTTTTAAACTTTTTGTCCTTAGCTATTTCACGCTAGCTTACAGTTCAGTTCTGCTTTTCATGAAGTATCTGAGTGGTTTACATTTTTCTGCATGTAAACTTCGACTTTTTTTTTTTCATTCGGAGGGAGTAAAAGATATAAAAAGGATTTACTGAATACTCAAAGCAACAGTTGCTATCAAGTGGTCACTGCTTCAGTAGTAATGTCGGTAGTGTATCACGTTCTAAATTTGATTTAGAAGAGTGACTAACTATCTTACTCTGAACTGAAAATCAGTTATTCTACATTTAACAGCCCTCTTCTAGAGTTCCTCTGTAGTCCATGCCCTATATCCTAGAATATGCTAAAAATAAAACTGAGTTTGATTAATATTTGAAATACTGATGCAGGCATTTTAAGCTTCTGTATGAAATGGAATTTTATAGGCTTGTAATATATATTTACTAATTAATAGAACTTATTTTAATAATGCCAATTACATGTAGTATAATAAGTACTGAACATGTGATCTGAGGACTAAATACTTCGTAAGGTATGACTGGAGGTGTGAAGCGGACGTAATAAAAGGATCTGTGAATGGTATCTGGGAAAGAATTTACATCTGAGGTGGCCCACCTGTTTACAAACTGATTAACACAAAATGGGAAAGGGCAGACATTGAGAACACTCAGGTCAAGGGGAGAAAAAGATGCCAAGCAGCCTGGATGTGTGGATTTGAGTGTGTGGTCTTTCTCATATGAGGTGTTGCCAGCTGTGTAGATGTGCAGAAACAGGAGCTCACATACCTAGGAAAGGATTCATAATGTGTATTCTTTAAAAACTCTGAGGTGGTTGGTTTTTTATTCCGATAGAGACAGAAGTGAAAAGAGTTTTTTGGACAGAAAAAGGGAACTATTTGTGTTTTGTTCTCCAAATATTCCAGTTGCATCCAGGAAGCTGGAGAGTGTGGGGTTGGTTGGTTTTTAGAAGAGATCTCTTAACTCCAAATAATGGGTTTTTTTGTCCCTGTCCATATGTATTTGCAGAATCTCATTCAGCATAATGGTTCCAGATACGTGCAGTGTCTCATTATGGTTTGAAAAGGCTTTTTTTTTTTCCTTGTAGCTCAGTATGTAACCTGCATTGCAACAGACTTAAACTGGTTTCCTGTATAAAGCTTTGTCTTTTGACTTAATCTTGGCTTCTCTCCTGTAACTCCACATCTGTGAATGACTCATAACAAGCAGGGCCATCAGAAAAATATTGTGTACATTTTTATCCAAATCTGTAGGGTTTTTGTTTCTAACTTTTTTACAGCCTTGCCTACATTCTTCCCTCCTATGTAATGAATCATATAGTATCTGTACACATACCTGACAAGAGAAGTGGTTGTGCGTTGAGAGAAAGTTGAACGCTAAACAAATAGAAAGAATATCCCCAGCCATCAATCTGCTGAGAGCAGAGCTTTTGTATTTGGCAGTTATCCTCTGTCAGCCCCTGGGGCACTTCTGATGATATGATTTTATTCGCCCCTGTAAACAGCAAGTTCTGTTAAATGGATACTCTGGCTTGGGGGCGAAGTTGGATCTGTTGGCCACTGGCAGCAAGAGAGGTTCTGCTTCCTGAGGCACTCGAGGGCTTTTTTTGAGGCTTTACAGCATCCAGTGACTTGAGGTGGCCCTGCTGCAGAGCTTTTTAGAAAAATGCCAAGCTTCTCTTCCTTTTTAGCCTTACATGAATGTTTTAACTCATTTCCAGATGTGTGACAGGATGGGGGTAGCTCAATCAGCTGTCCTGTCTCTTCTGGAGCATGTATGGTGTCTGGGCTGCAGGGAAGAGGAAAAATGCTAGAGCTTAAAAGACAAGTCCCTGTCTTCCATCTTTTCCTCTCACTAAGTATCTTTCTGGGTGGACAACAGTCCCCAAATTCGATGTGAGTTACGTGCGTGTCAGCTTATACAATCAAAGCAATAAGGGAGTCGACAAAGGTAGGCAAGATGGAAGCGTGGCTGGAATGGCTTAACCCTACTGCATTGTTTTGATCTCTTCTCTTGTGTCAGGGAGCAAGCATATAGTAATGGAATAGTCGGTTGCTGGCATAAATAGCTTTTCATTGCTATGATGTTATAACAGCAGTGGGTCCTAGGGGATATTGGTGAGATTTTCCTACAGCTACCAGAGCCGCCCTTCTCCAGCTGTCTTCTCCAAAACTACCTCTCTTTGGATCATGGGTCGAGGGAATTGATACTATCTAGACTGTGTTTAATGTGGGAGAGCACTCTTGCTGACTTCATGGCTGGCTGCTGACTGCTTCTGTCAGTTTTGTGCCTACAAAGGATTTGGAACGAATTAATACAATGTGAAAATTGTTTCTGGCCAGCCTAGCATTTTGACCACAGGTTTCCAAATTTCCTGGAAAAACTGAAATGCAGAAAGGCCTGTTTGAAGGAAGGGAGACAGTTAACTAACTCCTTGAATAAAATAACAAAAGCTATACCACCTCATCTTTCCATACATCAGTAGAGGTGATACTTCTTGGGATGAGACTCCACTTTGCATCTTTCTGGAGAGCAGTTTGACCAAGGAGTGTGGGAAGACTGAGGTCATGGCTGCTTTGTTCTTATATATTTAGGTAGCAACAATGTTTTCTGAATGTTCGAATGAATCATACTCTTCCCTTTTTAGTACTATATCTAATATATTCTCAAAAAATGTTTTTCTTAAAACTGGGGGAAGTACTGGGGTGAGCTACAGTGCATGAATGTACTTAATATAACATCTTAATCATGTTTCACTCATGCTAACAGCCATGGATCTTAATAAAGCTGTCTCATTGTAATCAAGTGTTCGATAGTTTTGCTTTTTAAGAAGTGGTTAACAATAGCACAGACACAAATTATTTTTGTCTTAAGAGAAACTAGAAATAGGTTGTTAAACTGAGCTACTGCAATATTTAGATGCTGAAAAGCTGTTTTCATCCATTGGTTAAAATGGAAGAAAAATGTTGCTTACAATTAAAAAATCTGGTGATGGTAATCTGGGAATCTTTTTGGTAAAAAATTATCAAAAGTTAGCTTTCTCTTCTTACAAAGAAACCTCTTCACAAAGCAAAGAAAACCTCTGTTTGCCCTCATCAAGTATGTTCTATAACTTTGTATAGTATATCTGGAACTTTAACAGTGTTGTTTTGTTTAAGTCTTGGTTCTAAAACAACAAGTAATTAAAATTATAAGTTTCTAAATTTGATTTATGAATGCTTATAGTAATGTGCCAACTGTTGTTCTTTCAGAAAAATTTTCAGTATGTCTTATGACCGGCCCTCTAGTTGGGATGCCCCACCTTGAATTCTTTCTTACTTTGGATTTTCCTTTCCTACAGCCTGGTAGCTGGCTACACTTTCTGCATGGATATTCTCCTGTAACTTTAAGCTTTTACAATACAATTGAAGTGCTTACAAACTTGAGATGGAATCTTTGCTTTAGCTTGAGACTTTATTAGCTAAGGAATTTCCAACAAACCCTCTGCTCCCAGAAGCAGGGCCAATTGATTTAATCTCTGACAGTCATAAAAAACAGGAATTCATAAAGTTTTAGGGGTTTTTTTAAGAAAAGTGTAGGATATATAGTGACTTCCAAAGAGACTCTTTACTCTTCGGTTGATCAGGTTATGGTTGAGCAATCAATATTCTAAGGGATAGAGGATTTGGTTTCAAGCTAGATTTTGACCATGAGAAACAGAAAGGTGAGAATAGCCAATAGAAATGCTAGCATCAAGCTAAAGAAGTTGGTGCAAGTTTGGATGAAGGAAGAGGAAGCTGAAAACTTCACCTAGAAACATCAGCTGGCATACCTACTATAGGACATGGCAAAAATCCTTGAATGCAGCTGAAGGATGATGTAGGAGACTTCCAGGAATACTTAACCTACTAAAGCACACAGTGAAGAACTGACTTGTGCGGTGTTGGGGTAGACTGCCAGTAATCACTTTTTTTTTTGGCCTGTTCCTGATTTAGGATTGCAGTTCTATAGCAATCCTAATCAAGCCGTGAAAGGGAGAGTTTTGTTACTGGGCTCTGCGTATGCAAGGAAAGGCAAGCAAAGTAATAGAGATGACAGGGTGTTTGGGGCTTTAATAGTGAACAAGTGTCAATCTGAGACAGCTAATAAAATAGTTTTAATCAGGTAATACAGTGCTGACAGCTCGTCAGGTTTCCTGGCTTCGCTCTTAAGAATAGCTGGCAGGAAGCAAAGCTGTTCGCTTCATTATCTTCACTGAAACCCTAAGCCTTGTGCCATGCACTCGACTGCGCTCCATGTCACATAAAGAAACGTTCTGTGGTTGTGTGGATGAGCTCGACCCATATGTGCCTTTCAAAGGAGAGATTGCTACCAAGGAAAAAGGGGTTCCCAAAGCAACCCCAGCTTCACAGCCTGCTTTCAAGCTGTGACTTGGCTATAAAAATAAACAAACAGACTTTATGCAGAGACTTGGCAGACAGCTGTATCCCTAGAGATAAATTTGTTTTGCAAAATTAGAAAAATCTGTTGTTATATATCTATAATTTACAGTTGTTATGTATTAGATTATTGGTTCTGAATGGACTTTTATATTTATGTAACTCTAAAAATATTGTTGGGGGGGAAGGGAAAATTGACAAGGCTTTCGGTGTAACTCAATTCATTTGAAGGCTCTTAACGAGTTGGGTTTTTTTCCTTGCATTCTTTCTTGGCCATGTATGCAGAGGTAGTGGAAGTAAGCATAGATTATTTGAAGCTTTCCCCTTTTCTCTGTGTTGTTGTTCTCTCTATTCATTGCAAATGATGGATGGATGAAACTATGAATATTGGTTGTAGGATTTAGTTATTTCCCAACCACCTTAATTTCAGTGTAGTATGCAGGAAAAAAGGGTTATTGAAAAGTAAATATTAGAGTAAGCCAATATGCCTATGTAGTCTTCATGATTCTGTATCTGAAAGTAGATGTGGGTTTAAAGGGAGAATGAAGAATATGAACATTTTACCTGTCTGTGTTTACACGTGTACTCAGATGACATAGGTCTTGGTCCAAGAAACCTCATCCAGCTAGCAAGTAGTCTCAAAACAGGCCATAGATGCTGGACTTCCGGAGGGCTCATAATGCTGTATTTAGACAGCAGAGTAAAAGAATCTTCGACTGATTTTTTTTTTTTTTTTTTTTTTCCCCAAATTAGTTATGTCTGTCAGAAGTTACAGCACATCTGGCCTCTTTATGGATAGCTTAGTAGCTTGCATATCAAGTTCCTCCTAACAGAAGGAGATACCATGGAACCCACCCAAAAATGTCCAGATATTTAACAGTCTATTTATTGTCATTCACTGAGCATGCTGAAATTATTCCAGTTCTTCTTTGGCTGCTCTACCAGAGGAAGAATGCTCCTATATAAACATTTTAAGTTTGTATCATGTATATCTTTTTTTTCTTCTGCATTGTTTTTATTTTTTTTTTCTTAATAAAAGGTGACACTCTTGTTTTCACCTTCAATCCAAGAGTCTTTTTGTTAAGAATATGTAGGCATTGGGTGACTCTTGTAATATTCCAGACAGACGGGTACATTTTTGCTAGTTTTCTTGGTTGTTGAGTGTGCTGGTAACTTCTTGAGTATTTTGGGGGTTGTCTCCCTCTGCTCGCCTCCCCTTTCTGATACCTCCAGCTGACTTTGTGGCTTTACTCTGACCTGTCTATGGTGAGCATCCTCAAAAAATAAAGGTTGCTTTATATATGAATTTACGAAAGTTTATATGCCTGATTTTCATTCATTCCCTCTGTAAAACTTGGTTATATTTATGAAGCCGCCTGAGATCCTAATATACAGAGATTGATGTGTGTTACAGATTCCTTCATGAAGCTTATTACAATAAATAATAAAGGGAGAAGACTATGTAATTGTTGTGTTATTGAAAAGCCAATTGGAAAATAGGAATCAGGGATGGCTGTCATGCATATTTCTTATTTGTTTTGGTATCTTTTTTGCTAGCCTCTTGCAATTTAGCTGAGTTGTCTTTCTATTTAACTTCTTAGTTTCTAAGCTGGAAACTGGAAACGAGACTAGCATTGTAATTACAAGAAAAATTAAAAATTGCTTTTGTTTGGATTTCAACAAATTCAATTTAAGGCCAGATTTTTTTCTTTAACAATGTGTGCACTATCTTTCTGTTCCTAAAGGCATATCTTCAGCAATTTGGCTTAACTCTTTGGCCTTTGGGGGTGGAATTCTTTATCTTGGCTTAGTATAAGCAAGCTTTCAGAGTACGCATGGATTAGTGGCTGACTTTGTGCACAGGAAAACAGTCTTCTTGTCAGGTGTGTTCTGGCTCAATAAAAAAAAGTTGGGCTTTTTTTGTGTATGATAACCAGCTTGGTAACTTCTGAGAAATAGCTCAAGCTTTCAATATGAATAACTGTCCATTTCATTTAAAAAATAAATAAAAACCAACCCAGCTATGTAGCTAGCACGTTTCTATGGTAGTTGCAGGAAAAAATGAAATCTAATTACCATGAGGACAATCTCAAGTGTTATGAATTCTTTCTCATTCAGTGGATAGGGAGGGTAAAGGGTATTACTTACCTTTAGGTATATTGTACAGTTTCTTGGAAATCCTGTTAAGTTGATTTGTCTTGCTAAAATTAAGCTAATACATAGTTATCTCTCCTGTTAAAGAGTGTTTTGATGCAACGAATGATTTTGTTTCATCATAGCTGTAACATGAAGAGCAGAATATGCTTTTATGTTCTCTCATAAGTGTCGTCTTTCAGTGCAGAGAGAGGAAGAAGTTTTGATGCTAATCAATGTAAAGGCAAGTTCACAAACATATGTTAAATGTATTTTCAACAACAGTTTCAAGAAATTAGAAAGTTACAATAATTCATTTAAACAAGACTTGACTTAATCAGTGTATTTGGTTCAGTTCCTATAAAATATGGCCTGTATTGTAACATTTTTTTTTTTATAATTAAAATAACATTTGGACTAAAAGTTCAAATTCATTTTTCCATGTGAACTTAGAAATTACAGTTAGGCTTTTTTATGATTTGGTGATTAAGTAGACAAGTGGTGTACTTCATGGGTACCATAATAGTTAACACCTGTTTCAACTGTTTTGTATTTGTATTGGATAGAACCTCAGCAATGCAATATATCTTAAAAAGCAAAAACCTGATATAAAATATTTCACGGTATGGAAGAAATTATAATAAACAGAGTACAGCTTAAAATATAAAATGCTTATTAAGCACATTTACATAGCCTTTCATCTGTATTTCTGAAACCGATGTTACTATTTTGCATTTTAAAAAGTCCCAGTTTTTGTGAAGGTCAGTTAAGTGGTTATTCAATACCATAAAATAAATATTGTTTCTAATAAAATAGTATTTCCCAAGTAGCAGAGGTCGGCAAACATGAATAACTTTACCAGTCGTAAGTCAGTCCACTGTATTAATTACTATTTGGTTTGTGACTTCTCCCAAATCTGCTTTGGGGACAGGTGCTGCCATTCAGTGAGACCTGGACAGGCCAGAGTGTTGGGTGGAGAGGAACCTCGTGAGGTTCAACACAGGCAAGTGCAGGGTCCTGCACCTGGGGAGGAATAACCCCATGCACCCATACAGGTTAGGGACTGACCTCCTGGAAAACAGCTCTGTGGAGAAGGACCTGGGAGTCCCAGTAGATGACAAATTAACCATTAGCCAGCCATGTGCCCTTTGGGC
>KL259731.1:33177-60824 GCA_000699545.1 Podiceps cristatus
ATACAGGTTAGGGACTGACCTCCTGGAAAACAGCTCTGTGGAGAAGGACCTGGGAGTCCCAGTAGATGACAAATTAACCATGAGCCAGCCATGTGCTCTTGGGGACAGAAAGGCCAACGTCATCCTGGGGTGCATTAAGAGTGTGGCCAGCAGGTTGAGGGAGGTTATCATCCCTCTCTGCTCTGCCCTAGCGAGGCCCCATCTGGAGTACTGTGTCCAGTTCTGGGCTCCCCAGTTCAAGACAGATGAGGAACTATTGGAGAGAGTCCAGTATAGGGTTACAAAGATGATGAGGGGACTGGAGCATCTCTCCTGTGGGGAAAGGCTGAGGGAGATGGGGCTGTTCAGCCTGAGGAAATGACAACTGAGAGGGGACCTCACCAATGCTCATATTTTAAGGATGGGTGTCAAGAGGATGGGGCCAGACTCTTTTTCCGTGGTGTCCAATGACAGGACAAGGGCCAACGGGCACAAACTGGAACACAGGAAGTTCTGTCTGAATATGATGAAAAACTTCTTTACTGTGAGGGTGGCAGAGCCATGGCACAAGCTGCCCAGAGAGGTTGTGGAGAGTCATCTTCTCTGGAGATATTCAAAACCCACCTGGACACTGTCCTGTGCAGCCTGCTCTGGATGACCCTGCTCTAGCAGGGGAATTGGACTAGATGATCTATAGAGGTCCCTTCCAATCCCTACTGTTCTGTGATTCAGTGACCTTTAGTAGAAGGGTTGAGTGGTGTCCTAAGGTGGGTAACCAGGGGTGGCTTTCCAGAGCTCATCTGGAAATCCTGTCAAAGTACTAATGCTTTCCTGTTTCTCACTAGAGACACTGTTAAGCACTTGTCATTGTACACATTCAGTTGCGTTCAAGGAGTACTTTCATTGACTTGGTAGCACTTTTGCTGTAAAATGCACTGTTAGAAAATTAACTGCTCTTCTACTTGTGTCATGTTTGTGGTGCCTGGTCCTGATGGTGGAGGAGCCTGTGGTTCTGGAGAAGACTTACACAAAAAGATAATTTTGCCTGTTACTGCTTCTTGAACCTGTGGTTGCCCAAACACCTTCAGCTGGTGTATGCCAGAGCTGCTAGCTAAGTGAGCCCCAAAAAATCTCCTTCCATGCTCCCTTCCTAGCTAAGTATAACTGGGGAACTACTCCAGTATATGCTACTTTTTCTACCAAGTATAAAGCTAGATCAGGTCCCTGCCGTGGCTGTACAGAAAGCTGTGTCATCAAATGGAGGAGAGGAGCACAAGGTGGAAGTGAGCAGCAAAGGCTCTTTTAATGGCTGAAGGTGTTCTTATAAAACAAGTTTTCCACAAGTAACTTCTTGGATTTGTCATTTGAAAATGTTCTCACAGCAACTGAGGATAGAGAGGCTCTGGTGACCTGCATCTGTAGGAAGAAAGCTCTAAAAGTATTTTTTAATCATTATTTGAAATGGAATTTATCAACCCATTAAATTACTGAACTGTACTCCTTGACATATTTCCTAAGTTGGAATTCGTGATGGTAATCACTAATAAGCATAGGCATTAGTGTCAGTTCTTAATGTTGTTTGCTACTGGGATGGTGTTTTGAAATCACTAATTTTGTTTATAAAATCAGAAAATGCAAAACTATTAAAATCTGAAAGCTTATTTAAAATTAAATGATCAGATGGGCTACATTGTGCCTTCCATGCAACACGGGTACAACACTGCCTGCCCCCTCCACCTCACACAAGATTTGTTCTCTTGGGTGTTTGAGACGTTGGAATATTACTGCTTTTTGAAGAAAGCTTGGTTTCATGTTAAAATTTTAATTAATATTAGTAAGATTACTAACATAATCTGCCAGGGTACATCTGTCAGATGCAAATTTTGAGAGCTCAATATGATACTTCAAAGATGAGGTTTATTTGGAGAGTCAAGGCTAATACTCAAGATTTGTTTAGAAAGAAGTTGACCTTAGGATGTGATTACCTAGCAGACTTTTTCCTAAACAGAAATTAACACTTGCTTTTATCTCAGTTTATCTGATTTGAGGTAAACCTCAATGACTTAAATTGCAGCTTGTTGTAGTGACCACTGTAAATGGTTTCCACTTTTAATGACTTGTGCGTACATTTCATAACTCTGGAATGCTTCTCTTGCTTATTTCCCTGCAAAAGATGGTGGGTTTGTTGTTCGAAGAAAATCTGTTTAGCTTTTCAATTATGAAAGAAATAGATAAGTTTCCCCTTGTCTTTGGCTGCTCTTACTATTTTCAGAAGTGCTCGAACTGTCTTTGCGTGCTTTGGAGATGATCAAAGGCTTCAGGATAATGTCACATGAATAGTAAATGTTTTGCACATGTATTGGAAACTTTCTTAAATATGGGTACTTAGTTTGGAGGTAAACATAGATTAAAAAGTATGTAATTGTGGGTAACATACCAAAATTCATAAACTACTGATGAAATTTAATTTTTAACTGTAATATCTCCTCATAGAAACAAGAAAGCAATTTTAAGGAAGCTAAGTAAGATAAGACTAAACAGGTATAATTGGTACAGAAAGTTATATCAAAAGCAGGGGAGGGCAAAAGGAAGAAGTAACTGGAGAATAACTAACCTAAAAGGAAACATACTGCTTCACATAGTATATTATCAAATTTTTAGGCATTTTTTTCTTTTACAGTGAAAGATACCATCCCAATTGTAACTCAGTACTTCAAGCTGCAATTCTCATATTTTTTTTTTTTTTTTTTAATTCAGTGCATAATGGAGATGGTAATGACTAGGTCACCTTAATATACAAAAACTATTTTATATGAAAAATGATCAGAGGCATACTTCTTCATGGATTAAACAGTGCTGCATCATGGACACAAATGACGAATTACAAATATATCACAATGTGGTTTTAATCATGTGAAGAACTGCTTTAAGATACAGAGACTTCAGTGTCTCTTCCGAAAAACACTGTATAGACTTCCTGCCTTTTCGTAGATATGAGACCTGAAAAAAGACTTGTTATAAAACATATCTGACGTGCTGAAAGGCTATAATGAAAGACTGTGGTATGGTCTAACAACTAAACTCACCGATTATTAACAAAAGATGTTTTTAAAATGCCATTGGTGCTAACTTCACTATTCTCTATACTGTTTCTTAATGTGAACCCAGTTTAGGATGTTCTCATTCCTTCTTCCTTACTTCATCTGTGCTTGTTGGAGTCCATCTGTTGTGCTATAGACTTGTTGGTGGGGCCAAGCTGTAAATCAGGTCACCAGAATGATTCAGCTTAAAAATAAACCTACAATAAAAAGCGTGGAATTTGCTTTGTCAGCATTCTGTTTAAATGCCCTGCAGAGCATCACTGCTGTTATCTAAGCCATCTCATGTTTGTATTCAGTTTAGAAATCATGTATTTGCAGCTGGAACAAAATCTGTCTGTTCTCAAAACTGCCACTTCAGCCTCACATCCGTCATGTTCTCATCTCCAGTTTATCTCCTGTACCCTCTGATTAAAAGCATGTTGGTCCCATGTTTCACTTGAAGTAGTGTGGTGGTACTCGTTTCCCCAGTGTTTCATAGCTATTCCTAAGTTAATGGAAAATTTGTAAAACAGCATGCATCTATGAAGTGGTTGCTGTCAAAAGCAAGTCGTGTTTTTCTGCTAGTCTCTGAAGCTTGTAAATCTGAAAAACTGAAATCATCCCCAATTGTATTCTCTGCTTCTAGAAAACCTTGTTCTGGTGAAGTTTGCACCAGTTTACTATTCTCTTAGAGAAGCTTGTGGATTTTGAGAGGGAGGAGGGCTTTGTTTTCTTCTCAGACTTGTGGGATTGTGAGGTCTGGAATTGTTCTGCAGCAAGGGTACTGCTTGACAGGCTTCATTCACTGCCTTTGTTCTGACTACATTTGAGTTAAATAACATGAACTTCTGAACTGTGTTAGATAAAACTTTATAGTGTGCACTTTCTCCATAGTATTTAAGTGCTGTAATTCATATTTTGAGAAGCCTGTTTCAAATGCAGTGGCATTGCTTCTCCAGGGGTAGAAGTTGTCATCTCATGCCTCTAGCCTGTGTCTGTTCAGCTGCGTTTGTTCTGATGTTGTGTTAGCTGAATTAAAGTTAATAATAATAGTTTGGGATTGCTTGTGTAATTGGAAGAGTGGGGAGAGCTAACTACCTGAAACAGAGTTGTAAAGCCAGGGTGATGAGGTGAGCTAGAGGTTTGTTTTGTACGTGAGAAATACAGAAAAATCCCGGTGACAGTTGCATTTCTTCAGCAATCCAGTACCGTTCAGGAAACTTTTTTTCTTGCAGTTGCATTTGGAGGCAACCCTTTCTCCATGGAAAAGGAAATGAGCCTCTTCATAATTAGCTTGACCTACTGTGTCTTGAACTGGTTGCTAGGTCTCAGGTTGCAACACAGATAAGCTACAACATAAGCTATTGTGTCATTTTAAGTACAATCATTTACACTAAATATACAGTCGTGGGTTTAAATACATGTGGGAGATAATGCAGGCCCTAATCCAGGTCTTGCTTTTGAAATCATGGAGTTATATGATTGCTTCTTGTAAGCTGTGTTTTACATTGATGGTTTCTTCTGCCATTGTGGTGTTGTCTGCACTGTTTTTGAAAGTACTCTGAAGGCTCTATACTTTGTTTACAACCTACATTTGTTTAGTTGCTATACACTCTTCCTTTGTCAGCGTTTCCTTTTACGTAAATATAAATGTCCCAGTGTGACCAGTGCAGCCATGGAGTACAGGGAGCATTTCAGTGTGCCGGCACATGTTCCTCTGGGGTTGCCAGTTTTCTCTGCTCATCCTCTCTGCAGCTGAGGTCCAGGGACCCCACTGTGCTTTGCCCCTTGCACTGGTCTGTTGGCGCTGCAAGAGGTGTGTGTTGGATGTAAGGATGAGGGTGACGTTCTCCGCTGTCTCCTCTCCTCCAAATAGGATTGGTGTGAAGAGTGGTTTCTGATGGTGTTTCTCTTCATAAAGTCAAGATTTTCACCTTTCAGGCTGGCTTCCTAGACTAAGAGGGTCAAGATCTTAGTTTTTCCCTGCTTAACAAGTGCTGCTTTGTCCACAGTTGCCAAGCCCTACTAGTAGCCACATTCAGTGCTGCTTCTAGCTTCAAGTCATCTTTCTTGAACGTCATTCTCAAATTTCAAATGTCCTCATGCATCTGGTTTGTGTGAAGGCACCACTTCTAGTGGAAGTATCTAGGGTTGCCTCTTGTTTTTCAGCTACTTTGAATGTAGTAACACACAAACACTGCCTGGTGGAAAGTACATGTTGCAAAATTTTGCTGGCTAACAAGCAATTGAGAAAGGAATACTTAACAGCACTAAGTGTTCAGATTTTTGTGGCGCTTTCTCAGGCTCAATAAACCACATAGCAGTAGCTCTGTATCTCACTTCAATATCAAAAATAGCAGAATTGGGGAAGAATATTTTTAATGTGATTCGGGATTACAGTAACGTTTATTCTTGTTTCCGTTCTAATTTTTGATCTTGATATAGTAAATCTTGTGTCCTTCTAGCTTTCTTTTGACCTTTCTATTGGTACAATTACATGGCAAAGTATGCAGTGTGAATACATTATCAGATTTACATGACTATAAAATAGATATCAGTATACTATAGCATCTAGTATGCGAACATCTGCTTGGGTTCCATTCTTAGCAAGTGGCTTGCAAAAGCTGTTT
This sequence comes from Podiceps cristatus, assembly GCA_000699545.1. Lineage (NCBI taxonomy): Eukaryota > Metazoa > Chordata > Aves > Podicipediformes > Podicipedidae > Podiceps > Podiceps cristatus. The sequence continues at coordinate 38,867 of KL259731.1, forward strand.
CTAGGTATTAGTCAGTTGTGGACAAATATTTATTGCATGAGAAAAAATTACTGGGAGCTATAATTTCATGGTAGCATGTATTCATTGATAATTTCTATATGTAAACCTGTAAGTTTTCACCTATGCATTTAGTAACCAGATCCTGCTTTTGTTTTACAGCTGCTGCAGAGGGCAAAGGGAGAAGTGGGGAAGACTTTTTTCAGAAGGTAAGAAAGATATTTTAATCCTATAACATGAGTTGCCTGGAGGAGTAATTATGCCCATTGCTCATTCATGATATCAACAGTTCCCACTGTATTGATCAAATAATTTAAAAATGATTTTGTCATTTAATGTGTCTCCTACCCATCAGCTGTGCATGGAATAATGAGAAATATGTTCTTTGGTGTATGCTGCTGTCATTCATGCACGCCAACTTAATTATTCTTTAACTGAAAATGTCAAAATGTGCATTATGAAAGCTTATTTTGCTTAATAGCAGGGGGTTCATCCAAAAGACGTTGTGAGGTGGTCTTAAGGTTTTCATGTCTGTGGATAAACAATACATCCTGTTACTGAAAAACTGACATGAAACTTAGTGTGATATTATTGAGCGCATAAATATTTGGTTGAGAGAGGCAAAAGCCTTTTAAGAAAGAAATGCACAATCCACAGAGTGATTCAATAAAGCTTGTGGTTAGACAGAGGCACGGAAGGACTGGAAAAAATAGTCCTGCAGCAACTAAACTACAAAAAGAAGCATGGTCAAGAGTAATGACTCTGAAATTACTTTTGTGAAGCAAAGCAACATGTTTGGAGTTTTTTAAGAATAGTATGTAAAATATTTACAAGTTATGTTAATGAAGTTTCACATATACGATAATAGCTAATTAAAATGATGAGCTGGTTTGTCTTTCTGTACTATAGAGAAGACAGTGTAAGTTTTCATGCTGTATATTGAAATGCCTTGAAAGTCCTTTTTAACTGGTGGTCTGTTAAACAACTAGTTGTTAAACAACTAGTTTGTTTTCCATGTTTTCTTCACTATTTATAAGTGGTAATTCTAAAAGGTCTGTTTTTAGAGGTGAAAAAATACTTTATCCTGCACGTGGCTGTCAGATGCCTTTTTGAAAGTGGTGGGGAGGAATATGTATACTGCCAAAATGTTGGTGTTAGGAAGTATTTTATGGGAGTCTTCAGATTGTGTTGCTCTTGACGGAGAATGAGTTACTTTTCTGAACATTGTGCCTGTGCTTAACTGTCTAATATTAGTGTGCACAGAGGAGAACGTGTCAATAATTCTTCCTTAGGATTTTGTCAAAATATATGGGCTGCAATGAAGCTAAGCCGTAGTAGCATATACTTCATTCTGCACATCATTCATTTTACAACAGTGTTTTCTCACACTTGTATAAATTTCCTCATAATTCTTGAAGCTGTAGAAAAAGTCTTTCCTCAGTGTGGGATTGGGTGGCTTATATATTTGACACGTGTGTTTGGATACTTAATCACTTACTGTAGATATGATGTACCTTACAATTATGTAGTTATGAGTGTAATAGCAAAAAGTACTGTTTTGAATTCAATAGAAAAGTGAAATGGACGAGTATGTGAATAAGAGTTTACAACTTACCCATATTGATAATAGATGTAGTGGCTATTTTGGCATTAATATTTTGTCATATATGTGCCTAATTATATAGGCACTGTGTGGATGCTTTGATAGGTTAAAGTGGTTTCATTTTGACTATCATTCTTGCAGTCTCATGAACTCTGTAGTTTACTGAATTTTCTAAGTACATACACACGATACTACAGTTAATAAAAACAGATGGAAACTATCTTCTTTGCAAGTTTTCTTTTGTTCAAAAAAATCTTTGGACAGTTGCTCATAGCTTATTCACCGTCCCTGTCTGTGCGATTTCCTTTAATCAGGGTTAAGCTTTTTCCTTTCTCATGTGAAATGAGTAATGCAGAGTTTCTGGAGGTAAAATGAAGACACTTTCCATGTATTTCAGGTTGTGTAGTGAGGAAGAAAGTGATTCGTAGCATTAGAAACACATTTGCAAATTAAGGTAGCAAGATAACTTTCAGAAACTTAATATAAATTTGAAGCTACAGTAAATGCTTTTTTTTTTAAACAGCTTTGAAAATGAGTCTTCAGGGTGTTATTGGCAGGCTTTTGAGTGGAATGGGGAGGGGAAGTGCATTATTTAAGAAACATATCAAGAACTGAGGGTGTAATTTGCATAAATAATGTCATCTATAGTATTTTAGCACACTGCCCTCAGCGTGCTGAAGTTGTTGGGTGGAAGGGGTCTATGAGGTGCAAGAAGTTTTCATATGACTGCTGAAGTGACAGAAGTAAGAAGGCAAAGATTCAAGAAGGTGATTCCTTATGTCAAGAACTGCAGACCAAGAGGGAGGAGAGGGGAGGCCCTCACACTGGAGGGGTGAGGCACTGCTGGCTTCTGGCAGGTGGCTCTGTAAGTGGCTGCTGGGTCTTGCTGGTGGCTGGTCAATGGGCGCAGCACGCGGTTCTTTATTAGCGTGCCTTCAGGAGGAGCAGAGTGTGTGCTCGGTGCTGAGCTTGAAGTCAGGGACCCAGCCTGGGTTGTTAAGCAACACATAGCATGCTCTGATGAATCTGTCGTGCTTTTTAAGACGGTTAATACAAGGTTTTGGTGCTAAGTAGTCTTTTGCTATCTTCAAACATGAGCAAGTGGTTTTACTTTCTTGGAGTTTCATAAGCAGACACTCAGTGGATGTGAACTGGTCCTATCAACTTTTAACTTATGCAGTTCAATAATAACAATTTAAATGTCAAAATACATTATTTCACTGAGGATTTTAGCAGAAACAAGCATATGTTCTGCAGTTGCTGGTGGAGTTACAGAATAATCCCTGTTTCCCCATTCTTGGCTGCAAGGGGCAAATTAAGCTAATATTTCTGCCCTGTCATTGTGGGAAAGATCAAGTGAAGTGCCCCTTCCCCTGCTCCTGAATTAAAGGGAAAAGTAGATAGCTGTTTTTTTGGTAGTGTCACTTTAAAGAATCTGAAGACTTCAGTGTACTTTCTGCTAATGTTTCTGAGTTTTAGTACTGCTTCAAAGGGGGGGGGGGGAAACCTAACATGGTCTAATATGGATTTTTTCAAAACCACTGGGAGCTGCTAATAATTTAGCAAGAAATAAGTAAATAATGTGATAGTTTTCTCTCTAGAGCTCTCTGATCTGCAGTTCAGTGACAGGTAATCTTAAATAAACATAGATTGGTTTGCTGTTATGATACACTATTTATATAAAAGATCCTTGTGGACCTTGGTCTATATATTATTGTCCTAATTTACTCCATGAGAGTAATACATAATATGAAGTTATTACTTGTTCTTGATCCGAAGCCCATTTTCAGTTGATGGTGGAATTTTTCCATTGAGTTCCATAACATCTGGTTCACGCCTCATAGGCAAGCAAGGCCCTTCCCAGACAAAGACAGGACGTTGTTCCAAGGAACATACCATTTATGTAGCGCTATAGATATGCGTGGCACTCTTACGTAAAATGTAAGAAGGTGGTGGGTCTCTGCCCTGAAGAGTTCATAATCCAAAACAGATGAGGGTCAGCCGTGTGGACAGAGGGGAATTTAGTGCATCATTTCTGTTTGCTTTTAGCTCTTTTCTCATCAAGTCTTTTTTTTTTTTTTCTCTCCTTTAAAAACTTGGAAATTTTAGTGCTGAGGATAACCTCTCATTCTGAAATTTTTCAGGGCAAGAGTGTACATGTAGCCTTATCTTGGGACTGCCAACAATATGGTGGATGATAGGTGAAGGTTCTGGGTGCAGTAGAATTTGGATGGACTTCTTGGGCTAACATGGGACTGCACATGCAGAAGGTAATGACTGGAAATGATGCACGCGTGGGGCTCTGCCCAAGTGCTTGACTCTAGGTCAGATGCAAGCTGCTTGTTTCAGCATAATTTCAGCATAATGTGTGTTAGTTCATGGACTTTTGGAGTATTTCTGAGGGGCTCCTCAGCTCTTCCTTTCCTGGCTTTCAGGAGTTTGTTTGCAGAGTTTGGTTTTGTGGAAAGCACGCTATACTACCAGTCAGCTGTAACTTGTGGGTTTTACTGTTTCTGAATCTTTGAGATTATTTAGGTTTTGTGGGGGTTGGTTGTTTGGTTGGGTTTTTTTTAATCAAAGAGAAGTGGTGATTGTAAGAATATATTCATTTGCACAGTTGCGAAGGCCTAGGTTTTTTTTAAGATATTGCTGGATTTAGGCAAAACGTGTGTTTAAAGGCTCCACAGACTCTATTATTCCCTGAGGGGGATGTAATCATGCTTACAAGTGTGAAGATGCAAATAGGCAAATGTTGCATGTGTGTACCAAAATCTCTTCGGTTAATTATTAGGACCTTAGGAGTGTAAAGAAAGACTAGCATTTTCTTTTATCGTTTTCCATCCTGTCATTATGTGTAATATGTTTTATCTGTAGTGTCTTATTTTATTAAATGAATAGCACCTGAAAAGAAACTGAGGCCATTTTGGAAGTAATATTTGGTGAAACCATTTTTTAAAACAAGTTGCTTTTCAGTATAGATATTGGAAACAGTAGCAGTAAGAGATATTTAAAAAACAAAAAAGCCCCCAAACAAACAAAAAAACCACACCACCCATAGACAAAAAACAACCCACAAACAAGAAATTGCAATTATTTGAAGACATGAAAAATAGGTGTATGTAATTGCATCTTTAATGACCTTTCTGATAATTTCCTCTTCTTCATGCACTAGTTATTAATGAACATACATTAACTTTTATTTGTTTAGGAGGCTGTGGCAGCAAAGGTAGTAAGGAAGCCTCCTCTAAGACAGTAAAAGATTATTTTGAGCTTATCCTTTATTTTCACTTGTATCTTTGAAAAATGTTTCTTAGGTTGATCTGGGGCAGACCTTGTCACCTTTGCAAAATTCATGTGTGAATGTATTGTTACAGTGTTTATGTATACATGATCACTTTTGTAAGTATAGATAGTGTATGCTGATACAAATAAATTTAACTAAAAAAGTTTTATATTTTTCTGTCTGCAGTGGGTCATGCTGAAAGTTGGTCAGTCTTCCTTTTTGATCTCTGAACATGAAACGTGTAGGTAGAGCTTCAAATGTGAATGGCTTAAGGCATTTTCTGGCATGAAAAATATTAATCATTGATTTGAGACTAAGATGTCTCAGGCTGATTACTGTCCATGCTCAGCAGTAACTTCTGAAGGGCTTTCCATGTGTCTTCATCCATGACTTCTCTTGAACTGCCTATTTGTAATTAGTTTCCCTAAGGCTATGCTCCCATTTCTGATGGCAACCACTCAGCTATCTGTTTCTTCCAGAGCTATTTCACTATGTCTCACTAGCAAGATAGTTTATGGTTATTTATACATTATCATGGGTTTTGTCTCTCTTTAAACCACAGGCACAGTTTTGAACTGCGGAAACTGGTTCCACACCTTCTATTTTTTCTGGGTAGAAATTGGTATCTGCATTAGCATTAAAATAACCTCTTGATGTAGAGTTTGGCTCGCAGCATGTGACAAAGATATATTAAGGCCATACGTTTCCAGAATGTGCTTGAAATGCCTGGCTTGCTAGGCTGTGATGGGAATGCTAGCATGCGCTTCTAATTTACATTGAGCTTCCTCTCATTTAGCTTCCTGGGAAGAGGAAGCGATGCTCAGAGAGGGTGGTATGGATTAGAGGGTTGAAAGAATGTCAGTGGCAGTCAACATTCGCAGGAAATCTCGAGATTGAGAGGTTTGTCTCCCTTTTGGCAAAACCATACCCAGTGCAAAGAAAGAGACTGTTTAGGTTGGATCTGTTTCTCAAAAAAGGTATATCAAGAATGCTTACTTAACTTTCTGCTTAGTTCAGACAGAGCTAAGTGGTGGGAAGGTTTCATTCTTGTGGAAAACTTCATTCGTCATGTCTCTAGGATAGCAATCATTCTGTTAAGGGACTAGAATAATTACAAGGGTGTTTGGGTTTTGTTTTTTGGGGTTTGGGTTTGGTTTGTTTGGTTTTTTGTGGTGTTTGGGTTTTTTGTTTTGTTTTTTAATTTCATCTTTATTTTCTTCTATGTTGCTTCAGATATAATGGGGACAAGCTTGAGATTTTTACCTGCTCTCTGGACCTAATCCTTGAAGTGCCCACTGCGGGTAGAAGTCTTAAAACAGCAACTGTCCTTGCTGAGTTGCTGGTAAATAATTCCTTCGGCCAGAAACAGTGGGGATTTTGACCCCATAGTATTACACTGAGTGACTTTCTACATCACTGCCTGGAGCTCAGTCTGAGTTTCAAATGAATCAGAGTTTTGGTGAATGATGAAGTCCCATTTTACGCTACCTTATTGCTATACTTAACATTTTCTGCAAGATCTCTTGCATTGTAAAGAAACAGAGATGGAGTGATGTGTTACTACAATCTCAATTGAGATACTTAATCCTTTCCACTCTGGAAGTTAAATGCTCTCTTAAAATATGGGAGGGAATTTGGTCCTCAGAAATGCTTGTACTCTTCTTTCCCTTGGGGCGGGGGGGACAAGGCAAGTATGAGACACATAAATTAATAATATACACCGGGTTCCTGATTTGTAGAGAGGAGGTTTGCAGCTTCTGCTTTTGGAGAGAAGAGTTGGCTGAATATTGGTGTTTCTAAATTTCCCCTTTTTCCTGATTTGTGTAGATTTCATTAATGGTGTACACACAGATATGTTAATAGCTTTTTTCATGCTTAAATAAACCCTTTACATTTTTGACTATACTTACTTTTATTTTAAATTACCTGTGACCTTTCATTAATACTGCCATTGAGAGTGAACGAAACTTTCAAGTCAAATAAAGGAAGCACTTTAACGTTCCTCTGTAGGTAAGGGCGTTTGATAGTTTTCTTCTCGCTTAACTTTATTTGCTGTATTTGTAAATTAAGTACAAAGCTCTGTAAATGTTACTGTTGCAGAAGGTTCACTTAGTGCAGTTTTTGGATATAGCAACAGCACTGCAGCACTTGCTTAAACAAGACCCTTGTTTTAAGAATGATCTTTCCCAGTTCATTTCAGGTACAGTGAAGGTTAAAAAAAGATGCAGTGTGTGTGCATGCATCTGTTCCCTTCAAAGCTAAAAATGCTTTAATGGAAAAGGAAACAATATAAAGTCCAAAGCCACATCCACATAGGTAGCTTTCCCCTGTTCTCTCTTTACTGATTTACCGCTTTTATTTATAGCCTGAAAGTTTGAGTTGGAAAGCTGATGTTGTTTACACTGCTGCCTTTATTGCCTTACTATAATCTGTTAATTAGGGGTTTTTTTAGGTATTATCATCTGATACCCACTGGTGAGTTCTGGTCAGAACTGTGAATAAATGAATATATTGCCTGTGATGTTAATCTTGTCCTCTAATTTCATATTCAGTACCTCTTCATCCTGCGCATGCTTGCTTTAATTCTTGGTAAAGTCATTAGGAATAGCTGTGAACACCTAGTGAAGATGTTGAGTTTGTTTAATCTGGGCTAGGATATAGTCCTTGACAACAAATGGCCTGCTTGTTTCTTTGTGGAAGTCGCAAAGTCAGTATATGATGGACCACAAAATTATTGGTCATGAGAAGTTGGAAGAAAGCATGTTAGTGTTTTGCATAGTTTGACATGAAGCTCTGTGGAAGTATGCAAATGGGAAACAGGCGTGTTTTCCTTTGGTTGCCTTTTTATGTCTGAATCTAGATTAGTTGGAAAATTCAGACACTTTTTAATTTTTTGGATAAAATTATTTTGGCATTTAATAAAGTTAAACAATTTAAGAAAGATGGACAAATTAATATGTGAAGATCAAATTCCTGCATTATTGAAACAAATGACTTGTAGTGGAAGCATGAATAAACCCATGTATGGCAGTATTGAACCTTGTCCATACAGGTTATCGCATATGATACCATTTAAAATAATGTAAGTATTACCCTTTTCAAAGACAGGTAAAGTTAGGGGAGAAGGAGTAACCAAGTATTTACATACAGATACTTTTTAAAAAATGTGTTTGGGATTTTTGAGAGTTGGAATATAAAATAAGAAAATCAGGTACCCATACCATACAAGAGACATATGCACTTATGTCCTTGCACTTGGGAAGATGCTTTTTTTCATGCTGCTCCTCCCTTACAGAAACTTACCCAACTGGGGCTTGATCCTTATCCTCCCCGTGCATCCCTGTTGTATATTTGTAAGTAGTTTGCTGATACTAATAGTTTACATGTAAGTGTAATCTAAATTAACAAACTTACTAAAGCTTTTTCTCTGTTTTATACCTGTAATTCTTGCTGTGCCACTACTCTGCATAGGAGATAGTTTTTCTGCTGTGCTGAAGCACAAACTACAAACTCTAAATGATGTTTTAGTCTGGAATGCGCGGGTGCCGGAGAGCCATCTGCTCCTGCTCAGAAATCGCCCCTCTCTCTTACCTTCCGAAAGGTGGAATTAATACTGCGGAGTCGAACACACTGTACTGCCTTCTAGAGTTGTAATATGGACAGTGAATTCTAGTTTTGAATTTCATATGAAGACCACCATAGGGAAAAAGAAAAACATGACAAGCTTGGGATCGGAACCTGTTGCTATATCCCCAAATGCAGGCCAGACTTGTAAAAGAGCTGCGTGTTTCCACTGAGGTTTGGGCTAAGTTTTGTCATCTCCTTTTTTTTTTTTTTTTTTTTTTAACTACTTATGTGCCCCACGTTTTCTCCCCAGACCCAGTAGTCCTCGATGGTGTCCCATTGATGTATTCTGGCTCTGGCATCTCAAGTGCTTACTCTGGCCTCACCTGTTGCAGAGGCTGAATTCACACTATCAGACTGTCAGTTCCTGAGTAACTCTACACAATTTCCTTTTGTGTTTTGTTCTTCCTTCCCATCCTTGTTCTTCCTCTGCTTTCTCCTCCCCCTCCAACCCCAAAAAACCCAACAAACTGTTAAATGTAATATTCTTTCTGGTTCCAGCTATACCCATTGCTCTGTTCTTGCTGCCAAAATTCATGTTCAGGGATTAGTCATCCTCTCAGATACTGATGTTTCACCTCTTAGCCATTAAAAGAAGAAATAAGTATCAGCCCATGTAGAATTTTAACTGCCTACTGTAACTCTTCAGCTCAGGAGGTCCTCTGTTTATGCACATTTTTTTTTTTAATTATCATGCAAATGATATTCCATGTTTTGAATAAAGGAGACACACTAATACAACTTCTCTGAAAGCAGAAGATGGAAGATGCACACTTTGTCTGTGAAACAAAACACTCAAGGACTGACAAAATTTGTATGTGTTCGTCTTTACTAGACATCCTAAGGTCTGACTTTAAAATTGTCACATCACCATTTGGTCAATACCGAATTAGATTGTTCATGTAATGCTTTTCATTTTGGAAACTGAAACCTAATTTGAATGTTTAAGATTTTTAATGTGCAAAGTCTGCAATACTGAGTTTTGGGGTTTTTTTCTGAGTTAATAAATTGGGTAACAAATCCCTTTGCTCTGTACTCTTGCCTTGTTAATTAGAAGCAGATTTTGCATCAAAACTGACCGTGTTTATATTGAACTTATTTTGTGTGTGTCTTAAAAAGAAGGTTTTTGTTGCCAAAATAAAATTACTGATCAACAGGAACTTCAAACTTTTAAATATTCTGTGCAGAGTCCTAGCTTTCATTATGGTTCTGAAAGCTGTGTTCAGATGGCAAGCTTATGCTGTTCACGTTTCAGTTTGAGTTTAGGCTTTTTTGTTGAGTTGAAGCAGTTGGAGCACTTGATTTATGAAAACTGGACATTTTAGCAGAAAGTGGTGTTATCAAAGACAGATTCTATGCATCTGTAAATGATGGGGGGTAAGAACCTGTATCTGTCTTAAAATACGTATTTGTGATCTATTAACAAGCCATTTCACAGATGTTGCTGAGATTAAGACAGTACCACATGTCAGTTTTGTATTAACCAATTTCACTATTTATTTAAGATCATTCTAGGTGTAAAGGAAGATTAACAGGCACAAAATGAGGATGATGTTTATCTTGTGGTAAGATAAATGTGATCAGACCACTCTGATATCTCTTAGTGTTTTCAGTTAACTACTGAATTAATTAATATTTGGAAAACCAAATGCTTAAAAAAATCTGTAGCAGATGATGGATGCCAGTTAGTAAAGTTCCATCATGTTTTGGTCTCCTTTCTGTAAGAAACCTGGCTTGGGAGTAGTTTTGATGCTAAAAAAAAAAAAAAAAAACAAACCCCAAAAAAACAAAACTGACTTGTTACAGCCTTTGTTTTTTAAAGCTCACTTTATCATTCAAAACCATACTTACAAAGCTTTTGCAGTTATTTGATCTTATGGTTATTCAGCCAGCATTGTGATTTAACCTCCCTGCCTAAGTATTTTCCATTTTGTCCTTTAAACAGTGTGCTTCCTGCAAATAATTATGTAATGAAAACGTACCTGTAGAAGTGCAAAAAGATAGGTGGTAGGATTCGGGAATCAGTTGTGGTGGGAGAATTCAGGGTGGCTGTTGATGGCAACAACATGCCTGCAGAGCTTAGTAGAATAGCAGCGTAGTGCTTGGCTTGCTCTCTGCACCCGCAATAGCAGCTGCTTGACTGGTTTGGATCTGCAAGAAGTGTTAGGTTTTATGATACTAAAACTATCTTCCCATTAAAACTCCATGGTTATGGAGAAATGTATTTGTCACGCTTTAAAAGGCTATTGCCCTGGTACTACTTTTACTATCAGTATTCCTGGGTTTCATGTTTTACCGTCTTGCACAGTAACTTCCATCTTTGTCTTCTGTAAAACTGATGGAACTAACTTTCCTGAGGATCAAGGAATCTCATTAAAAATGGGGATGGGTTTAGTGTTATAACAAAACAGTCACCTTTTCTTCAGCAGCTAAGTATGAAATATTTCTTGGGTACAAGTTACCCCGCATAAATTTAGCAATCTATGGTAATCTATAAATAATTGCTGTGTTTTCTTTAACCTGATGGAGATTCAACTTCAAAACAAGATTACCGAGTATCTACTTAGAATTTCTGTTATCATTACCTTTCTGGAAATAGTACTTTTTCTGATCCTCTCTGTCCTTCCCTGTCCTTGTCCTATCCTCAACATGGGATTTTATCCTCTGCAACAACTTTTAACTGTCCACATTTACGCTGAGAAGTGCTTGTTTCTTAGCACCCCCAACATGTTGGGGGTTGCTTCTGGCTCCAAGCACTTTATATTTCTTATATTATGTCAGTGGAGAAAGGGGTATTTATTGATGGTTTGTTAAAATGGAGATTAGGAGCTGTCTTGAACTTGCAGATGCAATTGGCTCTGAAGTTCCAGCTGGTCATGTTGCCAATAATAATAACCTAGAGGTGCCCTTACACTTGCTGCTCTGAGATGTGCTCACGGAATATAAATGGATAGAGTCTATCTTGCATTTCCAGTCCCTCCCCAGTATCTGCTTGATGGAGAACTCAATTCTTGCCTTTTTTTTTTTTTTTTTTTAGTGAGGTGGTGGTGGAGGGCTACTGATGCAGCCCAGCCATCTATATTTTGTCTCATATTTCAATGTAGTTTTGTTCTTTTTCTACTTCACAGCAGTTTCCCCCCTTTTCCCCATTTGCTTGTTCCCTTGACTTGTTACATTAGCATTGAATCAAACATTTTTGAATTTTAAACTTCAAACTGTTTAGAAAAATCACATCTTATTGGGTCATACCTTTTTATCTTGCTGGAAGATCATTTTATACTAAGAAATCCTCTCTGTGAGATGTGTAAACACAGACTTGAGAATGACATGAAGAATGACTCTAAAGATAATTCAGAATATAACTTGGGCCCTGTCTTGAGCTGTATGCTTTGTGGTTGTTTTTGTTTTTTTTTTTCTTTTTTTTGTCTGCACATAGAGGCATTTACTGAGTAAAAACCAAGATGTGGAAGGATATAATTTTTTTTGCCCCTACAGTGTCCACTTTTGCTTTGTCACTTAACCTGCTGAAGCAGAAAGACCTTCCCCCAATACCCCAGAGGGAACTGGATCACTTTTAGAAGAATTAAGTCAGAAGAATCACTGCTTGGTTCCCTCCCCTGCTTCTCATCGTCCTCTGTGTTTTATTCTCAGACACAGTAATGATTTCTGTTCTCGTGGATATGATCACCTGCATTTATTCAGCTTAATTTTCTTTTGTATAATTTACCTAGCCTGTCTGTTCCAGCCATTTTTACAGTCAACTCTTGTAAGAAGTAGCTTTGCCTCCAGCCTTGAGATTGCTAGAAGTAGTGCCTCTTGTTAGGGAGAGGATTTTTGACACTTATTTCTTGGTGCCAAATTAAAATGGAGGTTAGTTGCTTGCATTATCTCCACTTACTGAAATTTTAGGTCCTTGCCTGCAATGTATTCTGGGTTTTATCAGAGTGTTGTGGGGTTTTTTAAGCTAAAATACTTCATGCAGGATGTTCAGCTTTGAGCGTCTGTCACCAGGCACTTGGACAGGATTTGCAGTCTACTTACAAGAAAAGTAGTGTAGTCTCTGCAATATTGCAAGTAGCAAAGAAGTTAGGTGCTGTCTGAGGATTTGTACTGTTTGATAGTTTAAAGTAAGGTCCAGTTGCAGTACTTTGTGTGTTTAAATATCTAGTGCCATTGATGATGTTGATCTAAACCTAGGTGTTTCTGTTTGTTTTTAACCTGCACAGAGGAAAACCTAGGAAAACACTTTGAACACAAACTCAGTTGCTCAAAACATGACACCAAGAGATAAATAGAAACACTGGTAGGCATACAAGTTCGTTGCTTTCCAGAGTTTTCAATAGCATGAAAAATTTAGGATATCTGCAAAACCTAGTCGTGTGTATTTGAAATATTTTTAAAATATAGATTTAGAACAGACAAATGCTTATCTTAAAATACTATTTAAATGTGTTTACAAGGTTTTTAACATCTGTGCTTATTCATTGTCTAAGTACTCTACATGTGAAAATGGTGTATGTATCTTCTGTTGTATTAAGTGAAGTTGAACTGGGGAAGTTAATTCCTCACATTGAAAAAGAGGATTTTTCCATTGATGAAACAACAAACTGGGTGCTTTTGGCAGTTACACTTGGAGTTTTGAGAGTTACTTTTGTCATTTCAGTTGGAATGAGCTCGTTGAGCTCAAGTTGAGAAAACCAATTCCAGAAACCCACTGGCAGATGCAGGTCCCTTTTTTTTTTTTTTTTTTTTTTTCTTTCACCATGAGTAAGAACTGAGGCAGGAATGACCAAGATGCACAAATCCTAAAGGTGGGAAGATCAGAAATGGATAACTTTGTAACAACACTAACTATAAAGAGTGCTACTGTCATTTAATGTGCTTGTTTTAAATGAAGAAAGGTCTGTTTGAGCAGTTGTTCTTTTTCATCTACTGCCTATAAAATACTTCCTTTGTTTTTTTGCGTTCAAGACATTCCAGTTTCCATCCAAAGTCAGCTGAACAAAAATTACAACGTAAGGAAAAATAACTTCTTACTGTCTTAATGTAAAAACTCCCCAAAGTGCTTCAACTATACTTTTTTTATTTTTTTCAAGCTGGAATACAAGAAGCCAAAAGCTTTTCCTCCAGCTGCCTTATGGCTAGAGAGATGTGGTGTGTTGGTTTTATTTTGGGGTTTTTTTTGTTGTTTTTATGAAGGACCAATGATTTGCAACTAAAGCCATTTTTTTCAGGGTCAGGGCACAGTGTTATTTGTTTTGTTGATATCTTCCTGTATCTTGTGTCATCTTCTGTGTGTCCTCCACTGAGAATAGCTTACATATTTTGGCTACGTAAACAACACAGCTTCTCTTGGGGAAAGCAGAAGGGAAGATGTAGATAAATTATTATTTAGGGCTTCCCACATTTTGAGAAGGAGCAGAATAAGGTTATTTACTATGTGAGTAAATCTTGCTGCCAAATATGAGTGTTCCTTTATTTTGGTCAGTTGATTCTTCAAGGTGAAGAGAGTACTGATCAGTATAAACTATCCCTTCATTTGAAAAGGGAAGCCTAAGCAGAGTTGCTGATTTGCAGTCTAGATAATCATGAACTCTGATTCACGTATCCCTAGGCTGAATTTTCTCTACGCATTTTGTAACTCATGTATTTATACAATTAAAATACATGTATATATCTACATCACTTGTAAACTGAGTTCATTTTCTGTTTTGTTCATTTGAGAGCAGTACTGCTGTTTTCAGGGTATGTAGCATAACAATGAGTTTTCACTAATAAAACTATTCCATTGCAACATACAGTTGATGGTTTTATGGAATTATTCCAAATTTGTTTCAGGGGAGAAAAAAAAAAATCTGGCACTTAGAACTGCCTAGGTTAGAATGGGGAAACAGAACTAAAAGTTAATGCAACAGTGATCTGTGTTATATAGAGTTTTACTGCAACAGTTTTCAACATCATGTTTACCTTCAGATTTAACAGCTATAGTGGAAACTCAGTTTCTTGTTTTCTAGAGCTCTGTGACGCTCCTGCTGTTAAAATAAATACATAAATAAGTACAATAAATAGTTTAAAAAGCAAGCAATGTAATTTAAACTCTTCTTAACTGATTTCTCAAATAAAACCAGAAGTTACTTTCCATTGCAAACCTTTTTAGACAGTTAAAATTCTTAAATTGTTTTATAGGCAAGATAAATTATTTTCACTGGCTAAAAAAAAAAGAGTACTACAGCAAAAAATATTTTATTTTTTCCCTGTATAACATGTGGTTTTCAAAATTGTGGAAAAGATTATTTCAATCAGCTTAGAATTTATGATAAAGTTTACTGCTTGACATTGTAAGCCAGCGTATACTCTGAGCATTTTTATACTTCAATAAATGCACTTAGTTTAAATGCATTCAGGCTTACCATTTTTTTTCCCCTAACTGCCTAAGACATGAGATAAATTTTGTCTTTGTAGTGACCAAACTGAGTCGTCTTTTTGGTCTAATGTGGTAATTTTTAACATTGCATTCCCCAAAGAGCTTAAGGATATTAGGTGGCCAAATCTCAGTAGCTGGCAGTCAGACTTCTGTTCCTTTGAAGGTTTCATATGCGTCTTTCTCATATGTCCCCAGAATGCATGAATCTCTGAAGCTGTGGGCTTTCATTTTGTTTTGGTTTAGCATGAGAAATGGGGAGGATTTAATTTCTTTAAGACAAAAGTCTCCAAACTTTATTGAGAGAGTAAAGGCCTGATGGGACACTTGTCTTGAATGACATGCATTCGCTCCTCTTCTGTCTCCTCTCTTGTGGTTCCTTTTATGTTGGATCTTCTTTAACTCTGACCTGCACTGTGCTTTGTTTTAAGCATCCCCCTTCTTTTAGCTAATGCCTTCCTACTTTCTGTATATTTGGTTGCCTCTTGCATAATTAAGAAAATTCCTGGCTCAAAGCAGTCTATCAGACACAAGTGAATTCTTTGAAATAGCTTTTTTCACATCTGGATTGGAAAAATTGTGAAAAGTATGTGTATGTTGCTGATAGAATTTCACCCTCCTGGAAATGTCTTATTTCAGCTGTAACTTATTATCCAATAGTTGCTGAAACCAAAAATATATTATAATGAAGTCTGGCTGATACTTCCAGTTTTTCCACATGGCGTACTAATCTGGAAGTTGTTGCAGCCCTAGGGATCTGGATGTAGAAGATAAGAATTGTTAGAGAAGTCTGCCTTAGTTCTGCATTACACTGTTATGGGAAATGTATTGGTATTTTAGCTATTCTCTTACTTCCAAGAGGACAATGAATTAATTGGCTTTGTTAATTATTTTGGAATTTGATTTTTTTTTTATTATTACTGCTTATGCTGCTTGCAGATAACTAGAAGTACTAAAATGTACTGCTTTGTTTAGTTCCCCTCTCTGCCCCCACCAATTTTGGTGGGATGTCTTTTTTTGGATAGTGTCTGCTTTTTGTGTATTGTAATTCTTGGTATCAGCAATCAAAAGAGCACTCTTTTTTTAGTCCTTTTGTGGAAATTGAACAAATATTCTTTATACAAGAGGAACCAGATCCTGAGAGTTCCTATCTGAAAAGCTCTGTCCTTTTCCTTTCCTATGTTTTTCCTACTTACAGGGTTCAAGTATTCTTTCAATTGTTTTGATTTAGGTTTTTATTTCTTTACAGCCTAAGTTTACATTGAGCACTTGTTTACTTGTTACTGTTATATGTATAAAACAATCTCTTTAATACTTACTACCCCTCTTTTTGTCAAAAGTATTTTTACATAGGCTTACTAAATAAAATAGTATGACCCAGCAGGTCAAGGGAAGTGGTTATTCCTGTTTGCTCAGTTACTGTGAGGCTGCATGTGCAGTACATTGTCCAGTTATGTCCCTCTCAGCCCAAGAAAGATCCTGACAAGCCAGAGTGACACCACTGGATGATCACCAGGTTAAGGGGCTGGAGCAGTTGATCTACAAAGAGAAGCTGAGAGCAGGGTTTGTTCAGCATGAGGGAGAGGAGGTAAAAGATGGATTTAATAGCAATCATCTGCTACCCTATGGGTGGTTAGAAGGTATACTGAGTCAGGCTCCTCAAAGTGCACAGGTAACAATGGCCAAAGGTTGAGCAAAGGAAAAATAAAAAAAAAAATCAAAAATAAAATAATAAAAAAAATTCTTAGTAAAAGTGGCCACACACTGGAATGAGGGTGCTGAAAGGCTGTGGAATCTTCTTCCTTGGAGGCAATGAGAGCTTGATGGGCAAGGCCCTGACAGCACCCTGACTTAACTTTGCAGGTGGCCCTGCTGCGAGCATGAGGTTTGACTAAAATGACTTCCAGAGGTCCCTTTCTTCCAAACTTGTTCTGTGATTCCAGGACCCTTTTAATTAACATGAGTCAAGCTGAAGCAAACAGATCACTCTTAATCTCTCTTATAATAAGACACTGAAATTTTCAAAAGCATGAGGATCCTTTTGCTTGTTGCTGTACGAAGTCTTGTCCATGTGTGAGCAAAACTGGACAATTTGTTCCAGATGAAAATTCATCAGGGCCTTCCATAGTCAACATATCTATAAAAAAAATGCCTTGTCAGATGCAGCCTAGCAAAGTGTTTAACAGATGCATTTTATTGACATCTTGCAACCCTTTAGAAGCATTTTCTTGGCATCCTACAACCATCTTGTAATGGACTAATAGGGGCAGATCTTTCTTGTTTCTTCCGGTCCTCATAATGATGCGATACTGTCTTGTTACTCGTGATCAATTACAATCATCTCTCAAGTGTGATGAGAGGTATGATCTCATACTTAATGATGGGACATCAATATAAAAGAGAAGCCCTTTGGTCTCAGTAGATGGACACAGCATTTCTTGAAAAAGAACTTCAATTCATATATACGAAATCTTTGGTGTCATTCAGTTCCTCCTCCTGTATTACTACTAAATGTGTCAGTGATGCACTGTAACTTTGACAGCACTATATTTCTGTATCGTATGCCTATGGCTAGTGGACTTATTCACCAAAACAAAGATGGTAACAGAATGAGAGTCTACATGGAGCCAAATGACTACATGGATTTCAAAGTCTCTGTGTGAGCGTGGGCGTTTTGAAGTCTGGGTAGGCTTACAGTGAAAAGTTGATTTCAGGTAAAGGGGGGGGGGCGAGGGGAACCCCAAACCTGTGAAGGCAACCGATGTATCTTGACTTATGGAGGCTCAAAAGGACTTGATTTAAATTTGATAGGCTTTACTTAAAAGCCATTTTAAGATAACTAACAAAATATTTTTATTGAATTGTAAAGCTTTGAAATTCCCTCTGAGATGGAGCGAGAGAATGCTGTAGCTAGTAGTGGTCATTTGAACTTCATGGAAATTGTTGAGTGTCTTGGTTTTCTCTTTGGTTTTCTTTTGAATCATCAGAACTCAGCTCTGCCTTATCACCAGACAAAAATTTTTCACAATAAAACCAGAAAAGTAGTTAATGACTTGTACCATTTATAATTAATAATAGTCAACAGATTTTAAAATGGTAAACATTTTCCAATAATTAACTTTTGACTTTGTAGAAGAACAGTAAAATCTTAACTTTTCATAAATGCTTTCTTTTTAACAGATTATGGAAGAAACAAATACACAGATTGCTTGGCCATCAAAGTTGAAGATTGGAGCAAAATCAAAAAAAGGTATTTTGTTTTGATTTTTTTATGGAGTAGAATTAGTTGTTAGAGTAGAAAAACACCAGAATAAACGATTCTGTCTTTAGAATCACTGTATCAATACTGGACACCTGAAATATTTTCATTTCGGTTTACTGTAGTAAGAATTTCTAGTTGAAGTTATTTCAGCTTTATATGGATATTTGATGTATAAGCCCATTTTAAGTATCTTGCGCTTTTGCAAGTACTTTATTATCAATACTGTTGTAGTTACTGTCTTTAGCATGTGTACTTTCTTCTGTATAATTCTACATCTAATCTGAACAGTTTCTTTATTTTACAGCAGCCAAAGCTAATTAGTCTTTCTGGTAACACTGTAGATTAGTGGGTGCTCTGTGGGGTTTTTATTTGTTTTTATAGAGTACAAAGATGTTCTAACTGGGCTTGACAAATACACAATATATATTCATCCTGTCCCTGACAGAGACAGTCTAAATGCTTTTTAGGTTTCTTTAAGAAACCGAAGTAGAACTGTTTCTTGGGAATGGCCAGTATTATGTGTTTTTAATGGGCTTTACTTCCAAAAGAAGCATAATTTATGTAAACCAAGTATACAATCTGGAACATGTCTCTTTGAAATAAAAGCCTTCTACTTCTGTTCTTAAAGAATCATAGCTGTGACTGAATGAAAGTAACACTTAATTCCATTTCTGCAGAAAAAAATGAAGTCGGGGTGATTTTTAACGTTGCATGTATTTCTGTTCAGGGCGATAACGTATTAAAACCCAAGAAAACATAGTTCAAATATTTTCTCTGTATGTTTTATTTAGAATGTATAGGTGGAGATGTGGGCTATCCTTTGAAAATGAAGAAGGTCTCATGGGAAGAAAAATAATCGCTTTAGAAAAGTGGAGGATTAATAACATTTTTATGGTGTAAAGTGAGATTCAGTCTCTGAGGTACTTTCCCACATGGTATTGAAGTACAAATTGATTTAATTTTTTTCCCCACTTGCATGGAAAAAGAATCTCACTTGAGAGGGGAAAAATGGAGAAGGAATTCAGACTGCAAAAAAAATGCAGGTGTCACGTGTATGTATATATTCATATGTGGAACTAATGTTTATAGTAATGTGAGAGTGACAAGTTCTCTACAAACCTGTGCTCTACCTGTGGTGTTCTGCCTACTTTCTGCCTGAGGTCCTATGAATTGATACACAGCAAAAGCTCCTTGGGAACCTGAGGCAGGAGAGTTTTTGTTTTTCTTTTGAGGGGAGAAAAGAAGAAATAAAGCAGTACCTGCACTTGTCTTTCAAATTTAAATGAGCCTAGTTCTGAAGATGAAAAGCATAGATGAAAGGCCATGAAAAAGGGGGTAAGAGAGGTGGCTGGCTGGGATTCTGAATTGCTACTTAGAGATGCAGCTTTACAGGTAGATTAATTTAACCTCTTTATTAGTGATCTCAGAGAGAAGGTAATGTTAGACTTGTGGTGAAGCTCTATAAGTATATGGAATGAATTTGAACACCAGAGGAAATAAAACAGCTTAAAGTTATAAGCTGATAATGAAACTAAAAATTGAGAGAGAGGGAATGCATAATACAGCTGAGAATACTGAGTGCATCTGCTGTGGGAGTGATTATCCTGGAAAGTCTTTATGCCAAAAGAAACTAGATAGTGATGGGCTGCAAACTAGGCATTTTAGCAATATGCTATAGTATTTTTTTAAAAAAGTTTTAAATACCTGTGGACTGCAGGGTGGCTCTAGAGTTCAGACTTTGACTCTCTGGCTAGCTTTGCTCAGAAAAGTTGTGTGTGTATGTACATCTAAGTAAGTTACAGTATGTGTACAAAGAACCCCTTAATCTACAGGTTCCTATTTCTTGTGAAATGTAGTTTATATGTGCTGTTTACACTTGGTATCAGTTGTTTGCAATTCTGTAATTTCCTATTTGCAGCTACAGCAGCTGTTTATATAGGGAAAACATTCTAATTATTTAACATACTCTAGCTTCACTTAGTGACATTTTATGATTGAGAGGAGAGTCTGCAACAAATAACTGGCCTTCTCTCTGGGGACTTGAACTCAGAACACGCTGTCTTTCCCCATCTCCTTGGCTGGGAACCCAGTGCCTGATAAGCAGTTGTTTAGCGAGAGCGAAGCAGTTATAGATGGACAGTCTTTTACCCTAGCCATACACTATACCCTATCATCATGAAGTGATACCAATTTATTTTACCTAACCTTCCAGTGTAATTTGCCTGCAGTTTCGGTAGCATCGTATTTGGGGGATGTACGTTGCGTATGCCTTTGGTCATTGGCAGCTTCTGTCCCAGAATGAGGGGAAAAGCAATCAATCACTAGGAAGACATCTCTAGCCGTGGTCGTGTTTCTGTCATGTTGTTCCATCTATCATGAAACATTTAGGGCTTAACATACTGTTGTTCTTACAGCTGTTGTCAGTTCAATTTGAGATTGTTGATACCAAATCAGTAAGGACAAAGTACATATTTTCTTTCTAATTACAACGTATAGGTATTGAAATCTGCAGAAAAGGTGTGCATAACAAGCTTCAGCAAGGTTTTAATCTTAAGTTCTGTACCTAGAATCTCTTTCTGATCTTGTGGGAAAAAACTACTGTGATGAAGCTGAAAGGTTAAGAGGAGGTGACCTGCAAGTTGCTAAATTATTTCTTCTCTGTCTTATGCTGATAACAGCTTTTAATTTAATGGTTGCAAAATACTGTATATAGAGTATTACAATGGGGATTCATTAACTCAAACTTGATAAATATTTTCTGAAAATTTTGAATTGCAAAATGCTAATGCCTGGCTTTAGCATTATGCAGAATTCAAACAATTTGCTAAGTAAAATTTCTTGTTTACTATGAAGTTGCTAAAATAGCTCTTTGCAAAGGCTAGAATTCAAAAATCAATTATCAGCTCTCAACAGTTGAGACCCAAACAGGAATTTCCTGGCTCTAATGAGCACCAGATGCTGCAATCTTGCTGTGGTGATGAGGGTTAAAGTATTCTGAAATACATGTTTAGAAAACTCACAAACAGATATAAATCTTCCAGTAGCATTTTTAAGCCACTTGTTCAGGTTGACAGAGAGATCCCGTAACATTAAGGCTTCAGAGAGGGTAGTAATGACTGATGTGAATTAAAGATCAAACTGAGAGACGATAACTTTTTTATCTGTTCCCCTTTTGCTTTCAACTTACTTTTTCACCCTGTTATGGTTACTGTTCCTTAGGAATGCTACTAATTGTCTTTTAAAGATTGAGTCAATTGTATGGGAGTTCAGAGTAGATGACCAAATTCTAAATGGTCAGCTGGTATAGTTTCACAAACGCTTTCAAAGCAGATGTAAGCTAATCTTTTTTTCCTCTCCCTTCACAAACTACTGACTTATCTTGCTCTGCTGTTCTTGTTGTCCAGGCCTTTCTGCTGTGCTGTCGCAGGTCCTACTGCTGCCATGTGCAGGACCAGGCTGGCTTAAAACTAACCATAGGTGATTTTTACTATTGGAGAGAGCTGGGGGATTTTTGTGTATTTGCTGGCTGGTTTAACTCTAGCTGTTTTAACCTAAACTGTATCTTCAGTCTGCTTCACCATATGGTAACATGAATTTGTAATGCATTGGGAGCAGGGGAACACCATGTTATTCAGCAGCAGTGCTTGTTGTTGGTAATTTCAGGTGCTCTTTAGGAACTTCAGGAAATGGGTATATGTGAGTTTAGATTTGACCTGTATTCCTTATTTTTTCTTTCCTTATTTCATAGAATCACAGAATGTTTTGGGT
>JMFS01020712.1:0-16736 GCA_000699545.1 Podiceps cristatus
GGACGGCCTCCACCGGACCCTTCCGCCCCCCCGGGACGGCCACCTGCCTCTCAGAATGGCCGCCACCGGCCCCCTGCCCTCACCAGGAGAGCAACGCCAGCCCCTCCGTCCCCCCGGGACGGCCTTGCCCAGTTCCCTCCACCCCACCGGGATGGCCTCCACCGGTCCCCTCTCTCCGCAGCTGGGACGGCCTTTCCCGCTCCCCTCAGTCCCCACCCGGCCCTTCCCCATCCCCTCCAGCACGGCCTCAGCCAGCCTCCTCTGTTCCCAGGACGGCCTTTCCCGGGCCCCTCCATCCCTGCTGCGACAGCCTTTCCCCGCAGCTGCCGGGGCTTCCCGGCCCCGTCCTCCTGCGGGCCCCCACCGCGCAGGCACAAAGCACGGGGGTTTCCCAGCCGAGGTTGGCCATCGTTAGCCTGCTTCGTTGGTCAGCTCGCCCCTGCAGCCTCCCCCCGGTGCGATAGTTCCTCTCCTCACAGGCCCGTGGGATCTCCCGCGGCGCAGGGCACGGGTGACACCGACAAGCAGCACCCAGCGCTGGGCCCGGGTGCGGCGACTCCCAGCACCGCAGCAGCACCCGAGCCAGCTGTGTTTCCGTACCTCCTGGAAACACCGCGCTCCGGGTTCCCAGGCCCAGCCAGGGAGAAAATGCACAAAGAAAACTAATTGTGCACCTCAGATCATTGTTAATGGCCCTGCAAATGACAGGTGCCTTTAGGAATTTGAGGCTGGGTGTTGCTGCACATCAGGCTGGGCAGGGTGGTGGCCATCCCTGCCGGGAGCCCAGCCCAGGGAGGAAGCACCGGCCCCAGTGCCACGAGTCCCATGGCACTGGGTTTCAGCCCAGGTGGTGTTTGGGAGCAAAAGGCAGTTTTACCTTCAGCCCCCGCTTCCCAGATTGAGTTGGAATTTCCTCTGACGCTGGAAAGCGAAGGTGGGTGTTCAGGCGGGGGCTGAGTGCAGCAGCTGAGCCGCGGTAGCTGCTGGGGTCGCAGGGAACCAGCGCCTTCCTCTGCAGATAATTCCATCTTTTCAGTAAAACCCTATTCAAAGTCAAAGCCAAAACCCAGGGAAGCTACCTGGGAAGTTTGTGTGGGTTTTTTTAAATGTTTACAACAAAACATTTTCCACTTTTATGCTACGACCTGAAGTTTTCAAATAAAACATGGAAATTCCAATAAGGACCACTTTAACTCAACCTTACACACTCCCTGTTTCCCTGTTAATACCTATTGCTCACTAGACCCAGCAGCAAACCTTCCTCAGAGGTATTCCTGATGGATGTAGATACTTCTGCTCTCACACTGCTTCCCCCCGGCCAGGGCCTGGGCCGGTGCTGGCTGCCAACCTGCAGGCAAGGGGACGGGGGCTTCCGCGGGTTTTCTTGGGCACCTGCTGCCTCTGGCCCCACAGGAACTATTACCATGCTCAGGTCAACAGTGCCGGGGAGATGGTTTTTCCAAAGCTTAATGTGCAGTTTAATGTGGCAGCAGAAAGTGTTGCCCACCAAGACCTTGGAACGGTTGCTCCCTGGAGCTGGGGTAGCAGCAAGCTGGGAGCCGGGAGCCCTGTGGGGCCCCAGGAGAGCTGCATGGTGGGGGACGTGTGCTTGGGAACCCGCTGGAGTGCGTCACGAGCAGCGGGGGTTGCCTGAAGATTTAGGCCAAAACTCATTTTGCCAGCTCTCATGTGCTGCCAAAAACTGTCATGATCCGAGTGTCCGTGGGGACCTGAAGCATGACAACATCCTCCAGCACAAAGCATGAGCGTCAAACTCCCCAGCTTTGTTCCTCCCAAGGGATGCCGTGGGGGCAGGCTGTTCTCAGCCCAGCTTCCTGCAGCACAGCCGCACATCCCCACCCCAGACTGATCCAGGACATTCCTTATCCGCCCCAAGCCCATGACACCCCGGGTCTGGGCATTAGATCATACATGACAACATATAAAAAAACACCCTGCGATGCCTCCACTGTGAGAACAGGGCACACACTGCTTGTCCCTGGCTTTTGTCCCAAGGAAAGGCAGACCTCGCCTCCCCACACCACAGCCCGCAGCACCCCACCAGCTCTGAACAGAGGCGGGTCTGGAGCACGGCAACGCGCACAGCACCCTTGAGCAAAGAGGCAGTAAACGGCCCAGCCACACAGCAGCGCAAAGGTGAAGGGAGGCACCCGTTTCCCCGGCTGTGCCATGCTCAGCACTGTAACACTGGCAGAGACTGACATCAGGGGATGGCCAGTGTCCTGGCCAAGGCGCAGGCAAGCGCAAAGCAGAGCTGTGCCCCGTTGAGGAAGCGGGGATCATGCCATTTCCCCCTCCCCAGAGTGATCATATCCATTTTCTTTATTTTTGCAGTGAAAATAGTCCAGTCCTCCGAAACAAGAAAGTACCTCCAATGACAGCTTCCCTTCTGAGCTAACTAATCAGAGAAGTAGAAAGCAGTGCAGAGCCCCAGCCCTCGCCGCAACTTGCTTCCAGGGGGTGCAGAGCTGCACCCCTGCCCCATGCCAGAGGTGACTGCCTCTGCCCCCCAGAAATGCTCTTGGCCCTGAAGGTGAAGCGCACAGGGACCCAGCTCGGGGCTCAGCACCTTTGGGAAGGGCCTTTGCAGACTCAGTTCCCTGCCGCAAGACACAGCTCACACGGGCCACGGAGATCAGCCCAAGGAAGCTGGAGCGCAGCCTCCTGCCCCACGGCAGTGCCCCCCCCCCCCCCTCCCCTGGCCCTGTTAACTGAAAGCATGAGGTGGGATGATTGTGAGAGTTTCTTCTCATTTACTGGGCTCACCAAACCCTGTGTTGCTGCTTGTCTGCTGCTCAGCATTCTCTTACCTGTGCCCTGCAAAGAAAAGAGCAGCAGTCACCTCTGGTATAATTGGGGTTTTGCTTCTTTAAGGCATCGGAGCCTGTCTTTTCCACCCGGGTTACAGCAACTCATCCCTCATCCTCACTGGGTTTTCACTTACAGTTCTTGCAACTTTCTCTAAGAGTTACATCCTGCTGTTGCCCAAATCAACCATAATCCTCCCCTTTCCCATCCACATACAGAACAAGAATCCCTTGTGGTCCCTCATCTTCTTTCCCACACAAAGCAAGAAGCCAAGCCCTGAACGGCGTGTGCAAGCACCCAGACTCTGCGCGTGGTGTTACAGCCCCACGTCACACCACATGGCCCCAGGACCACTGCGGCTCCCAGTTTCTTGCAAGCAGCCAGTAACCAGCTGCAGCCAGCCCTGCCACCCAGGAAAGCCCCGCTGCCGCTCACCACTAACTGCAGGAGAGCTCCAGGTGCTATTTTGTCTGAGGGGAGAAGTGTGCTTGGGCCTTGCACATAGGAAAATGCAGATATACAGGAAGAGCAAGAAGAAAATAACGCTCTGAAAAAAAGGGGCGGGGAGGAAATCACAAGTCATCAAGATCCAAGATGCTTTTTCACACTGACTTTGGCCCTGTAAGGCACATTATCTGCTAGTGCTACAGCAGCAAAAATATCTGTGGAAAAAAAAAAGTTTACTGATTCCCTAATTACAGATAGCAGGAGCTGAACTGCAGCAGGAAGCAGAGACCAGACATTACAGCAGGCGTTACAGGAATAGCCTGTCTGAAGAGCACTACATCCCCTTCAAGAGATCTAGTTTTATAGCATTTCACTGAAAATAAATTACACTCCCAGCTAACATGTGAAGGCCCTTCAGTCTGGCAGAATTGAGACTGTGATTTTAGTAGGGCTGTCTAGGATAAGTCACTTGAAGGCGAACACAAAACCAACACCATCCCCAGGATATTTATCGCAGTCTGCTTTTAGGCATGAATTGCACAACATGGAACCAATAATTCTCAGGTATCATATCCCCCTCTGTTATTCCAGCTACACCTTGGTATGAACATGACCAGTTTGAAGTGCTGTAGAAGACACATGCCCCATCCTGCTCCTGACCCACCTGTACACCCCATCCACGGTCCCTTGACCACTGCCCAGCCTTCACATGCATCCCATGCCCAGAAGAGAGAGCTCCCGCTCCCAGCGAATGGGTAGGAACCATCTAACAAGAAAATGGAGGAAATGGGGCACCAGGCTTGAGACCTACACTGACCACAGCCTGCTTCTGCACATTCAGCCATTCTTCTCTAATCCTTCCCTCCCTCCCTCTGACCCTCCTCTCCCAAAATAACCCTCCTTAATTACTGTTTCCCATTGGGCTCAGTCTTGCTACATCTGCACCCAAATGTGGTGTTTGACACCTCTGACTGGGTCACCTCCAGCTCGCGCTCCCCCTCAATCACCCGTGAAGCTCAGCCATTTCCCTGGGTGCGCTCTGAAGCAGCCCAGCAGCTCCCCGTTACCTGCTGTGTCCATCCATCTCTCACGTCACATCTACTCCTTTCTCCTGGTCCGTTCATTCAATGACCCAACCTGCAGGCCAGGGCCTGGCCATCTGCCTGCATACCCTACAGAGAGCTCTTACATTTCATGGAGATAAGCAAGTCGTGTGATCACTTCAATTTTAAAATTACCTAGGAACTTCACGGTTATTTAGCCAGTTCAGTCTGTAAAGAACATCTCTGAAAGCATGCAAATACTAGTAAATGGATTCCCTTTACATTTGTTCATGAGTACCTGAGAATAACTTTTTCTGCTTAAAAAAAAAAATAGCCTTCAATTATTTCTGAACAAAGAAAATCAAAAATTACTAATTTTTTGCAGTCACAATTCCTAGCAATGACATGTTGATCAACTGATTTTCACAAGGTGTGCTATAAAAATCGAGTCCCTTGGAAGAGTTTTTCACAGTCAGGGACATGAGTTGGAAGCAGCAGCGGAAACCGCACAAGAGGAAGCTCTCCACCAAGACAAACACAGCATCGAACACCCCAGACCTTGCTGAAGGCTGCAGGCCCTGCTTGACGAGCTGCATAAGATTTTCAGTGGATGTTCCCTTGGTAAAACATCACCTGATTATAGCAAATGTCAAGACTGCCAAGTGCTACACTGGCTGTCTTGTACTCGGGTGTGGTGCAAGTGTACACATCTGGCTACGCCTGCTTCCTGCTAAAAGGTGCTCGATGCTCTTCCCGGCTGGATTGCCCCACACTCAAAGGTCAGCTCATTCCAGAACAGCCACAGCTCTGAAAGCAGGCTATGTATGGGTAAAACTGCTCTTGAATGGGGGTGGGGGGTGGGGCTAATTTTAATTCTAAAATTAGTCAAAAGTTTCAAAGAATGGAAGGAAAAAAACCCAAACCCAAGCCCCAATGTGACTGTCAGAAGTACCACTTCTGTCCTTCAGAACAACATTGTTGTCCATGCTGGTGGACAAAGCAGGATTGTCCCTAGCCCCTGTGTTGTGACCATCAGCATCATCAAGTCTTTGGAGTCACACACATGGCAGCTGTAAAAACAAAATTGAAAAAGCTAAATTCAACGCAAAAGAGAAAGCCCTGGAGGCTGATTACAGTGAGGCAATCAACATGCAAACCAGTAATCCTCCGAGGCTCACATCAACACCTTCTTCAAAATGGCTTTCTCAAAACCAGCAGAAGCTGGAAGTCAAAACATAACTCCCCCACCAAGTAAGAGTTTAAGAAAAAGCCAGCTGCAAAGCCCACAAAAGCAGCCGATCATCAGAGCTACAAAACAGAGGTGCTGGATGAACAACAAGGAAATGAATTTAACCACCTCCTTCCCCTAACAAGCCCATGAGTTAAAAAAGAAAAAGCAAAGACAAGAAAAGCAGCATCTCATCCCTTCGGAGGAAAGCTGGTCGAGGAGGAGCAAGGAGACCATACAGCAGAAGCAAGCCCACGTGGGGCCTGAAAGATCATCTGAGACATACAAAGAGACAACAGTCAAAATTTCACCTGACGTGAATAAATATAAAAAGACTTCTGTACATTTTAGGAAACAGAAAACCCCCACAAAACATTTAAGCTACTTCCATCCTGCTAGCGAAACTAAAGATCATTTTATGAAGAAGGCAGAGCACAACCAATGCCTCTCAGCAACTTGACATCTTTATGAAAGGACTGAAGCTTTATGAAAGGACTGAAACGCCCTTCTAAGTGTCCTGTGCAGGGGCGGCTGCCTGTGACATCACACAGCACCCAGCACTGGGTGCCCACCCGCCCACCGCACCAGCACCCCGGGCAGCCACCATGGTGCGTGGGCATGCCACCTGCCACCACGCATGATGCACACCAGCACCGACTCCTGCAGCTCCCCCCAGCTCTCCCACCATGGATGATGCCATGGTGCTTGGAAAGAAAGGCTATAGCCTGAGCAACATGCTAGGAGAAGGCTCTTACGGCAAAGTGAAATCTGCCTACTGCGACCGGCTGAAACGCAACGTGGCCATCAAGATAATTGACAAGAGGAAAACTCCTCGGGACTTCCTGGAAAGATTTCTCCCCAGGGAAATAGAGGCTTTGAGACGTTTGCATCACCCCTCTATCATCAAAACCTATGAGATTTTTGAGACATCAGCTGGGAAAGTGTACATTGTAATGGAGCTGGGGGAAAAGGGAGACCTCCTGGACTACATCAAGGTCACGGGAGCTATGAAAGAGGACATCGCTCGCATCAAGTTTAAGCAGTTGGCTTCTGCCATCAAGCATTGCCACGACTTGGACTTTGCTCACAGGGACCTGAAATGTGAGAACATCCTTCTCGACAAAGACCTCAACATCAAGCTGTCAGACTTTGGCTTTTCCAAATCTTTGTCTCGGGATGAAAACGGAAGAACTATTCTCAGCAAAACCTTCTGCGGGTCTGCTGCGTACGCAGCTCCTGAAGTGCTACAGGGCATTCCTTGCGACCCCAGGATTTCTGACATATGGAGCCTGGGTGTCATCCTGTACACAATGGTCTACGCTTTAATGCCATTTGATGATTCAAATGTCAGGCAAATGATCTGTATTCAGAAACAACACAGGATTCCCTTCCCCAACTCAAAATACCTGACTAAAGAGTGCAAGGACCTCATTTACCACTTGCTCCAGCCCAGCGTGTCTCAGAGGTTGTGCATAGATGAAGTTTTGAAACACTTATGGCTGCAGACTCCAAAACCCACAATGCCTTCCCAGCTGCCAGCTGCAGAAGAGGGCGAGTGTTCCCAAAACCTGCATGAAGGAAAGCCGGAGCACAAGCAGCAAGCCAATTCTGAGGAAGGGGAAAGAGAGGAGAAGGAAAGGAAATCCTCTTAAGGATGGCTGGTTTTAACAGTATCACAAAGTTGGTCTAAATTGTGAACTGCTGGTTCTCAACTTCAGTTCTTCTGGTCCCTTTCAGCAATAGTCCTTTGTTTTACAAAGTGTAGCAACAGAAGACACAGTACATCTGCTGAGGTGAATGAACAGCTTACCACTATTATTCTCAGAAGACCTGTCTCTGATATGGTTTGTGGGGATAAGAAGTTACTGTCAAAACACACTGGAAAGTGTCTTTCGGTGCTGCTGACACTTAACAGCTCTTATACTCAATGTTTCTCAAGTTCCTGATTACACCAGCTGCAGAATTCACACGTGCATCAACCACACTCTGGATTCAGTAAGTAGGAGGGCAGGTTATTAGAGAAGTGTGAACTGATATCTGAAACTCTATGCATACTGTTTTCATAACGTACCAACTCTTGACAAGCCCACCGTATGTTCAAGAGCATCAGTTTAAACTCCGCTTAAATTAAAGAGCAGCTCTCTCAAACTCTGAGTCATGTCTCAATATGTACATGGTTGTATCCCCTCTTTTGCAAAGCAGAAAACCAAGTAAGTTTGACAAGCTGGAAGAAAGTCCTGTTCAACCTTTTAGGAAGGCTTATCACATTTTATAAATATACATATCTGTACAGAATGTATTTGAGAATGCATGGCCATCTTAAAAAAAGAAAGGTATCTTTAAAAAAATTATCGCTGTTTTCCAAGAGTCCAGAATCTTCTCTGCCATTGCAGGAAGCATCCTTTTGCTACAGCAGCCCTGTGCATCCCACCCACGCAGTTCAAAGGGAAATTATACCACAGCAGGAGATACTCTGCTTCCAAAAAGCACATCACAGGCTATTTTAGCTATATAGTGTAGAGTAGTGCTGGTCCCGGATCTCGTAGTCGCTGTCTTCCATTCTGGCAGCTGTATCTAGACACCCCTTACTCTCAACATCCCATTTGCAGACAGCTGAGCGCAGCCAGTTCACCATCACCTTGCTGGTGACTGGAATATTCAGAAGAAATCAGATGCCTTCCTTCTTTTAGGAAGCTGCAGTAAATTGTCTGTGATTGATGTGGTATCCTGAGATACTGGCGTCCGAGATACTGTCCTAGATTGTGGGGTGCTTGTGGGTGTATGGGACCCACTTGCTGGGGTCTTATAACCAGGAGTTCCTGTGTGGGCTGGGGAAGGGGTATAGCTGGCTCGCAGGGCTTTGTCGGTATATTTACTTGCAGTCCTGTTTACTAGTCTTTGCAAAGCTGGTGACATTGCTGCACTTAGTCCTTTTGGCGTGAGGCTGTAATAGAATAAACAGTTTTAAAAGATTTTACAGTAAAAATCTGCCATTTATCAGGAAGAGCATCAACTCTTCCACAGGCGAGCTCAGTGTCCACTCCCCCCTCCCCAGACCAGACCCACTGGCTGCAGCAGTCATTCTACCTGCACATAAATGCAGCCTGTCTCTCGAGAGAGAGAAGTGACAGAGAATCTGAGCGGCACTGCCTGCCTTTTCCATCCTTCCCCTGACCCAGCCAAGCAAGCCTTATCATGTCTCCTCCCTGCAATGAGGCAAGACACCAATGCAGACGCATTGCTGGGTGGCTGTAGGGCAGAACAGTAATGCTGACAAGGGGGAGTAACGGGGACAGCCACCTTCCCTCAAGAATTAAGTTTTTTAATTTCTAAAAACTTTTAGCTTGACTGTACCTCTTCCTGTTTCCAGTACTCCTATCATTCTTCCCTTTCTACACATGTTGATTTAAACCTCATCAGAAAATATCCATCCCCAGTTCTGCTGTCAGAACAGAAATCTCACCTGGCCAAGTTTTCTGTCACTTTTCGAAGTGCCTCCTGCTTCTTTGCTCGGTTTTTAGCTGCCACTTCATTGGCCATCTTGAGTCCTAACCTCTCACGGCGCCCAGGCTCCAGGATCTATAAACACATCACGCAGTTCACTCACTGAGGCACTCTCATGAGTGCTGCATAAATGAGTTAAAGCACCTTCACAGTTGGATTCCAGCCTACAGGGATCTAAACCGGGGAGAAGTGGGGTCAGCCCACACCTCTCTGCTGCGATATAAAAGCCAGAGAGGGCATAGAGAAACCCTTCAACCTGCCTTAGCCAGTAACAAAAATGGTAAAACCAGTTCAGTCAAGGAAGCAGCCATTACCTCTGGCATTTCCTCCTGCTGTCTCTCCTAGACAAACAATGTCACCTGTGCCTTGCCTAGCCTGGCGGGCAGCCAGCCAGCTCTCAGGCAAACACAGACATTGCTAAACAGCAGGAGAACCAGTCAAGGGCTTCCGAGTCTGACAAAACAGGCACATACAGCAAATTACACCTTTCTTAAACTGAGTCTCAGACAGCTCACGTTCAAGGACACCAGCAGGAGACAGGTGGCCTGCAGGGTCAGGTGCCATTAGCAAAGCCAGAGTGCCTTTTCTGCTCTCAAGTGATATACCTGCCCCAGGCTGTTACAGCCAGATCATCAAGACAGAGGGAAGTCCTACGATTTCTGCCCATTCATACATTAAAATCAGAGAAATCGGGCATCTTTTCAGCTTCCTCTGAAGCTCCCTCTGTCTGGGCCCATCATCAAATATTGAGTCTCACTCTCCTGCCAACAGCGTGTGTTCCACCTCAAGTATCTCCAGTGAGTAGCTTTCATGTGGAGCCATGTCCACCTGCACCCTCCAAACAGAACCCAGATTATTAGTCTCAAGAACTGGGAACACAGCCCACAGACGTGTCACACTCCCATAACAATGTTAATCTATTAGTAACTCACTTGCCTTTCCCTTCTTAGTCCTTCCCCCCACCAAATAATGACATGCTGACTCCTGACATGAAATACCTTGAAGGCTGGTCCAGGTGTCCTGTCCACATACGGTGTTTCTGACCCTTCGAGACGCAAAGGGGTGCTTTCGATTTCACCCCATGTCATAAAAGGAGATTCATTCACACCTAAAAACAAATGTAAAAAGTTATGCTCATGCAACTATTCGTTCACCACAAAAAAATCCAGAGAAATAAATTACGAAATGCAGCAAATCCATCAACTCACAAAGGAGCCCCTCCACTGCAGAGGAAATCACAGCCAATGTTGAACAGCAACGTGGTTCCCATTAAAAGGGCATGACCTTAAACTCACAGGATTGCCTGTGGCTGTGTCACCCTCTAGGTTACAACACGCAAGCACCGTCCTTTCCATGCATTTATTTTTCCATTTGGTGAGCTTTTTCTTAGTGACACTTTCATTTTTCTCTCTACAGTACTAGTCTTCCCCTCTGCTATTGTATAAAAATTCCTTTAACACGAGGAACTATTTAAAAGCAGAGAAACAGGCAGAGGACTTAAGATACGTATAACAGCCAAACACACCCTCAATTTATCTTGAAGCTAGCCTGTACCAAACAGTGACTGTACCTTGTCTAACAGCTACAACTGCAGAATAGATTCTAAGAGCCCGATTAAGTTGCTGGCTAGAAAATCCTGCTGGCCAGGGTTTGGAAATGGCACTCACAAGGAGAAAGGAGGTGCGCTCCAAATGTCACCTGCAGGCTTTCCAGAGGAAAAGCCTCAGTATGTTCATCTTTTAGTGTAATAACAAAAGACAGGGGAACATAATGGCTGGTGAAAAACGCCTGAAAATTCAGATACCACATTTCAACCAGAAGAAAAATAATCAGTTTGTTCTAACTGAATGTATCCTGCGGCTAATTCATCTGAACAACAGGGATCTATAATACACAAGTGTATTCAAAGGAAGAACCTAGAAAGCAGTAGACCTGGAGGAAAACAGTAGGTTCAGACTGTGAAGTGAGACAAGCCACACCCCTACGAGCTGGGCTGCACCATCACGCAGCAAACTACTGGACACACTGACATGAATGCTGCTCGCTTTGAAAAATGAGCACCTGAACTCGTTGGAAGGTTAATGTTTGTGAAATGTTTGAATTCTTAAGCTCTAGAGAAGCATCACCCAGGGATAAAACAAGCAGCCACAGCACCCCAGTTGCCTCGGAAGGCTCACCGCCCTCTAGGTGATTCCTAAGCAAAGGCACAGCAGCTTGCTCAGAGCCTTTGGGGTACAGCATGACTTCTCTTGCCCGGACTAGGATTTAAGCACTGCATCAAGCTGGCACACACGGTACACAAGAAAGTCACCAGCTTATGAGACACACACGGATAGAAGGCTTACCTCCTTATCTAAACAATGACACCCCAGCACTGAACAAACAGAGCATCAAACTGCGTGCAGCAGCAGTCCTCTCACATCAGACAAGTAAGAAAACCCTCTTACCAGGGGCAGGAGAGGGGGTAGCCACGAATCCATATCCATTCACTTTTGGAGACTCTTGAGGTATCAGTTCTTTCCCATCTGGTCCCACTTTTCCCTGTTTGTACTGAAATGAAAAAAGACAATGCCATTCATGTGGAGAAAGGCGTGCGTCAGCTGCACCTAGCACACACACAGTTCTCCTTGTCGAACAACACCAGAGGGCAAAGCCTAACAAGGTTTTAGTCAGAAGAAGTAAAATTATCCAACCTGAGCATTCAGGGCTGCAGCTTGTTGGAGCTGTGATTTGCTCACAGCTTGGCTAAAAGGGTCCTTCACAAAACGGGTGTTTCGATGGACAACTTCCCTGGGCTTCTTAAATACGTCATCCTCATCGGGTACACCTTGAAAAGCAAAACGTCTTTTAAGAAAGGGCTCAGATAACACTAGGCAGGGTGCTTTAAAGCTCCCAACCAACATGACCCCACACACTCCTACACAACACAGAATCCAACGGCAATTGCAGTGTGCATCCCTAGCAATTTAAAACAAAATTTGCACCAAATATCTCCCTTGTAACACCTGAAATCTATAAATTAAGATCAGATTTTTCTTTTTAAGAAAACAGTCAACAAGACTTTCTTTACTTCACTGGTTTGTAGAAATTATCAATTGTGTATTTATAGCCAAAAAGAAAGCTGCGTTTACGAAATGTAGTTTTTTTATAGCAACCAAGGGAGCAATAAGCCCAAGAAGCACTCTGAGCGGAAGCAAAGAATGAATGAAGATGACAAGAAAATGCTCATAAATAAGATAGATCAAACTGGAAAGAGCTTTGGCTCCTGAAAACAGGTGCTACTATAATACAGATAATGAGCTTCTCAATCACAAATAGAACATGACCAAACTTTGCAATCAGAGGTAAAGGAGCAAGGGCCACAGAAAGAAAAGGAAGGGGAAGAAAAAGGGAAAGAATACTTTTTTAAACAACTTTACATATTTAAGTTTCACAGGAGGAAAAAAAAAAAAAAAAAAAAAAAAAAAAAAAAGAAGTGCAGTATTACCAGTAAGAGTTGCTCAGTCATCTATAGAAGTGCTGTCAGCACTGTCTGGAGTCAACCCATCTAGAACCAACGCCTCTCCTGAGAAACCTGCACGCCTCACCTGTCGGATAATACATGAGGGTGTTCCGAGCTGTGTACTCCCAGGTCTCCAGTCCGGCTTTCACATTCTCCAGAGCCTGCTGCTCTGCTGAAGGAAGTGCCAGGTTCTCATTTCGTCGCTGAAAGGGCAATGGAAAAAAATATTTTAAAAAAAAGGAAAAAAACCCAATCAGATCTAAAACCTTTTAATTGGGCATACACAACTTGGAGAGCTCAATCGCCAGCTCAGGTACCTGCCCTAGCACACTGTATCTGGCATGGCACAAGCACTGTCTCTCTGGCAAGTGGCATTCGAGAAACCATCCTGTTCCCAGGTGAGCTTGCAAACAACAACTCCGTATGCAGTTCTGGTATAAAATCAAGTAAGAACTAAAGAATTAACCTCTCAGAAAGATTATGTTTATGACTTTATTACATCTTGTGACAACACTTGTGATGGTTCAAACTTTTTCTGTTTTTTCTTCTATCTACTAATCAAAATTCAAATGAAGCATTAATTGTCAAATAAGGGAAGAGCATCACATGACACTTTATCTAATACAAAGGCAGCCTGCAAGGCTTTGGTATGTAACCTTGGGAGAATATTTGTACTATCCTAGTCTTGTGCAAACTGTATTAGCTGAGGCAAGCAGTAACAAAATAACAGACACTTCTTCAATACTTAGTCAAGGAGTTTTCAAACGTTTCCATAGGCAGTACAGGTATGGAAGCACTTGACATTCACACAATTACTTGTGTGCTGTTATCAGCATACTAGTATCACGGATACCAAAAAGAAAGTAATAGAATGCAATCAGTCACCAATAAGTTACTTCATTTAAAAATTCTCACACTAATTAGACTAGACAATTAATGCCAGAATATATTAAAGCTATATATTAAAGATATCAACTGATGTGGTCTTTAAAAGGTATAAATAGCAGCATTGTCACTGAATACCTTAAATGAGGCATAGCCAAGTTGTCTGTTAGACAGACAGGCGTGTTGTGCAAGGAAATGCAAGGTCTGAACAGAGTGCTGGCTGACAGGAAGACACACAACATCAGCACAAGACTGGCTCCAGCAACTTCACCGTGACCTGAAACAACTCCCGTGCTTTGGGAATGTTCTCCTGCTGCCTGCCTTTTAGTTCTGGATGAACGTGTTCAGGCAAAGAAGATGCATAAGGAGCCACAGAGGGCACTGTTACTGTAACAGACTGAGGGTTTACATTAGCTGGGATAAAACCGTAACACTCACTCA
Organism: Podiceps cristatus; assembly: GCA_000699545.1. Classification (NCBI taxonomy): domain Eukaryota; kingdom Metazoa; phylum Chordata; class Aves; order Podicipediformes; family Podicipedidae; genus Podiceps; species Podiceps cristatus. The sequence continues at coordinate 13,880 of JMFS01020712.1, forward strand.
CAACAGCAGCAGTAAACACTCATGCAGCAGTGCCAAACGTCATTAAAAGGCACTGCAGCTCACGCCCGTCACTGACACATCCAGCAACAGTGTCAGCCGCTAACGGAGAAAGATTGACATGGCAGCCCCACGGCAGCTGCTGGACCCCCCAGGAAGCTAGCTAAGACAGCACAGCCAGCCATACTGTACCGTACTTTGGCAGCTGAACGGAACATTACTGGTAATAGAAACAGAAAACTGAAATAAGAAAGACAATCTAACTGTGAATAATAAAGGGCTGACAGACAAACAACGGGAACTGTTCTCAGCTGCTCAAGGAAGAGACTGCCAAGAACAGCCATCCTTGCCCTTAGTGCAATGCTTCACAGTCTCAAAGCTTTAGGAAGAGACAGATCCTCAGCAACTATGTCAACACTGTTCCTGCGTAACAGAAGCGGAAAAAACAGGACTGCGGGAGGAAGAAATGAGCTGTTACAGGACCCAGAAAACTCAGGCTCAACTCAGATTTAGATCTGAACACCCCGTGCACCTATTATTTAAAATCAAGACCTTTCTATTCTTATATGAGTAATTCAACAGTCTAATGCAATAGCCCTACACTCAGAGCCAACAAGTTTTCATATGTATTTATAGCAGTATTCGAAAACAGAAGGTAAGATAACATTCAATTTAACCCAACAAGAAAGAAATACAGTAAAATGGTATTTCCCTGTGGTATCACTTTAGAAGAGCAGAGGTACAGCTGAGCCATTTCCCTACCTGGGCATATTCCTCTTCTGCACTGTACAGCCAAGCGTGCTTGACTTTCTCCTTCTCTTTGGCCACTTCCATGATCTGCTCAAACGAAGCATTATCTTCACTCGTGTGTTTTGCTAAGAAGCTGTCCAGGCTGGGAAGTACATCTTTATTATCTTTTTCTGATTCTCCTAGCAAGAGGAGGGAAGGAGTCTGAGAACGGGTAATACCTCCCTTTCTATGAGCACGCTATTCGTACCTCAATCCCTGCTGGCAGCGAGCCTTCTACAGACACACTAATAATTAACATGAAGTTTGGTGAAAAAAATATATACACACAGAGTGGTACAATAATAAATTATTTTTCTGGAAGACATATAACCAACTTTCACATAAAACCTTTTATGGCATTAATAGCTATTTGTGCTAAAGGGAAAACACACATGTGGCCAGCTGCTGGCAGGTATTTTTAACAGTTCTGCCCTTACAATCTTTGCTTACTTACAGAATTAATTTCAGGTAACACAGGAAAAAAAATGCTGCCTTCAAAGAAATCAACTGAGTTAATAATTTACACAGCCATAAAGAGACCTATAACTGAGAACTTATACACATTACATCAAGTTCAACTTCGAAGTAATCATTTTCACCTACTAGAAGGTTAAAGGAAATTGCTTGAACATCTGCTAAATACCCAAAACCCTTACAGGAGATGGAGCTCACAAAAGTATTTTCCTGCTGCTGAAGAATTCCGCTAGAGAAACATCATTCTCCTACCTTCCTCTGCAGCTTTGTTGCCAGCTTTGGGTTTATTCCCCAGTGGAACGCCACCTGGATGCACTTCTGGGGTTTCAAATGTGGCTGGGGGAAAATCTGTGACAAAAAAAAAAAAAAAAAAAAAAAAAGTAGTTCACATGGTTACTAGAGATGTCACTTGCTGTGACATCTTCCACCGCAATAAGGGTCATGTGCCAAGCAAGTCACAGAATACATACCAAGAGAACAACAATTTAATTTAAAAGTTGTGAACAGACTCCAAGATATTCTAATTCTATTCAATTCCGTCCTAACCACTGACTGCGATTTTGCTCTCATCTAAGACATTATTTTTCTCCCGCTGGGAAAAAATCACAGGAAAGCCACAGCCCAGGATATTTGCCACCCTATCCACAGCTTTTGCCAACAGATGGAAGCAGCAGCATTAACAATGTTAACCTGGGCCAGGGCCAGCACCTGCAGCAGGGACAGAAGGGAAATCTCTTGGCGACACACGCCCTTTGCCACAAGACAGCTAGATACCTAAACCCCACTGCGAGAGCTCGGCCAGGGACTGGACTTCAGTATAAGAAACACCTGAACTCAAAGTGAAAGCAAACAAACAACAGGGCATTGGATGCCCAGTGTATGAAGCTCTGATAACCAGGAGCTTCCAACACCTTCCGTCCCCAATATATGAAAATCTTACACATCTGTAGATGCAACAAGAACCCCTATAACTATAATAAGGATTCAAAACATAGAGCTTCTGATGGTATAATATTGCACTTTAGAGCAGGTAACATTCCCTACGGAGTAGAAACTCAGCAAAAGATGCCCCTGAGGAATGATTATTCAATAGCTGTTTTTTCCAAAACCATTTCCTCAAGAAGAAATTATTAGAGGCCATCAAAGAGAAATTCAGCATCAGCCATCAGATACTGGCTACTGCCCAATCTCATATACTAATTCCCATACAATGTCAATCTTAAAGATTCAAGATAAGCACTGCCTGCACAAAGTTAGATAAACCAGAGCAGTAATGTTAGATATAAAACCCTCATGCTCCAGCCAGCAAGTTCTTACAGGGCGCAGGTGTGTCCCTCGATGATTTGCCTAAAGAAGAGCCAAACTTGATAGCAATTTGTCTCATTTTCTCCAAGTCACCATTTTCTTCAGCCTCCAGATATTCCTTCTGTGCTCGCAACTTCTCCACGTCAGGAAAAAAGTCTCGCTGAATGATTTTCTCTAAACTCTACAAACAGAGAGACAACTGTAAGGCCGCGCCGGGACACTCAGGAGTGCCGGCCCAGCTCGGGGCCAGCGGCACACGGCGCGCAGGAGGGACGGGCAGCCCGCGGGCGCT
>KL259733.1:719-17031 GCA_000699545.1 Podiceps cristatus
CAGGTCGGGAGGTTGGTGCCCCTGCCTGTGGCAGGGGGGGTGGAGCTCTATGATCCTTGGGGTCCCTTCCAACCCAGACCTTTCTATGATTCTACGACATGGTGAAATTGTTGTTTGATCCTGAAGACTCTCAGTAGCAAATTTCCATTTTCTCACCTCTCAGGTTTGTGGGCACTGCTAAGAAGGTGGCATTAAAAGAACTCCTCTTGCAACTTGCAGTCTTGCATGGCTTTATTGGCCCAGCCTGGGCAATGGCTCTGTTGCTGTTGGATCAGCTCTCCCTCCTGACAGGTGTCAGTATTTACGGACATCTCAGGGTCATTCAATAAAGGCTTTATTCAATTATGAGAATTTTTGGAAGCTGAAGTAGTCTAGGTTCTCTAGTCAGAGGTATTTTGCCGCTAAAATCTTCCCAGTTCTTGTTATTTTGTGCTGGACAAAGTATAGAACACTATGGTATTACTCCAGCAAGAAGCTCTGCTAGGAACCCTTTCTCTGGGTGACCACCTTGCTCTCTGAGAAGCACTGAGGTATGGCTTTCTCCTTCTCTTTAGGCCTCCTTGTGTGGAAGTTGATAAGGGTTCCTCTTACAAGCCCTCCTGCTCCGTGCATCACTAAGGGAAGACGATTAGTTGGCAGAATCACCAACATGCCAATGAGAGGCAGCTCCACAGCTACCTCTCGATTTCAAGGTTACACTTTTCTGCTGCTATTGTAACTGGTAGTCATGGGAATCAGCCTTAACCTTAATCCTGGCGAATCATTTATGCTAGCTGTGCAGCAGTTAGACTAATTGTTGTTCTTAACTCCAGACAGAGCTGGAAAAATGGGGCTTTTCAGACATTTGTAAGTAAGCAGACAGGAACCAAAGCCTTGGGTGCAAGCATAAGTATCAGGCAGAGGTTGGAGCAAAAGCTGGTCTCAAAGTACTGAGGATAGATGTCGATCTTGATCTACATACCGCACCTCTAGGGACTGATGTGACCTGGCTTTTAGCTAGTATACAAACTTCCAGGTTCTCCATCATACCACAGTGCATTTGCAGTGGTGTGCAATCACTCTACTGCTTTCAGGGCATTTCTTCTAGGTATATCTCAGTGTGAGTGCAATTAAATCTGACCTAGAAGTTCAACTTCGTCACTCAAATCTGAGATGCTGGCATAAGCCCGGTCCTACCAATAAACAACAGTTTATGAGAGCTGGAAATATTTGTTCCATCAAAGAAATCCTTTGAGGTATTCGTATTTACAATAAATCTCAGGATAAAAAAGGTGTCAGCAACTGCATCTTGAAGAGTCATCACTGCCCACACAGAACTTTGTTTCCAAGTTTGGTGCTAGTGAGTCTCAGTATCAGGTCTTACAGTTTTGAAGAGCTTCCTTGGGGAAATTTAGAAATCATGACAGCTCCGGTATTTGCTTAAAGCTGCATATGAATCAGCTGGACTCTGTTGGGGGACAAGGAGGAAATCGAAGGCATCTGTAGTAATAGCAACAAAAAATTAATTGTAAAGATAGAAACAGCTAATTATTGAGAGTCACAAATAAAATCACCGGAACTTTTCCAGGTTGATATATTTCTTCTCTAAAACCTTTCCAGTTCTTGTTCTCCTCCCCTTGTCAAAGGATTGTTTCAGCAAACAGCTCTGTTAAGATCACGTTAAGTCCCTCATCTTTTTGTATAGCACATGCATCATCAGAAACCACATCTCTGCAGCCTGAGTATTCTGCAGGATTCAGGAGTTCATGCAGTACTGGAGAAAATCAGCTGTATAAACCACATGTGTACTTCTGACGTTGTAGGGAGTGCTCCTTCTGTAGCATCTGGGATATACTATGCTTCTGGAGTGTGTTCTTCTGCTTGCTCTTGGCAAATGTTGAGTATGGTATCATGGAGAATTAAGACTGGTCATTTCCCCTGTATGAGCTGTCTTTGAGGTATCTGCTGTAAATTGTGCACAATTTCTAAATCAGTCCCAAGATTTACCTTGTGTGTCAGCATAAATAAAAGACCGACACTGGAAAATGTGTACTTCGAGTGCACTGCTACAGTCCCTACTTCTGGAAGGTGTAACACAGACAGGGAGCTCTCTGAGCGGTCCTTGTTACAGCTTCTGCTTCTCGCTGTTACCAGCAGATCTGCATCAGTACGCTTTAAATACTCTTTTCCCTACTCCAAGCAACTGCAGAGTTTTACTGTCAGCTGGACAGGGGTATGTCTCCCTGTTTGCGTAGCTTAGCCCTTTTGCCCCAGGGCCATTGCACAGGTGTTTAGCCTGTACTTTCCTTGCTTGACTGAGAGCCCCCTTGAATCTCTCTGTAATATAAAAGGAAGCCATTTGCTTTCAAATTTGGACGAAGGGTCTCATTCTGTAGCAAACCAGTTGCCTTTAAATGTCACCCTTGCCTGATGCTATAAAGCAATCCATTTTCCACAAAGGGCTGTCCATTTGTATTTATTTTGAATGGAAAATTTTTATATATCTCAAATGTAAAATATTTCATAGATTTTCTAGAAACTGCCTTCATGGTTCCTGCCACACAGCACTGCCTACTTCCATAAATCTTTATGTTCTCAGTAAAAATCAATGCCTACTTATTAATACAATATTGATACCTGTTTCATAAGTAATAAAGGATGCGGTGTCATGCACATGCATATACTCACAGAGCAGGGTTGAATGGAGAAGTCTGCAGTCTTTTTATCCCGTGGGATGCATTGCAATGACAAGTCTGCAGCAAATTTCAGTTAAGTTCATACATTCAAATACTGAAATTTGACAGAATCCCATTTTCTGTTACTCAGGCACAATAACCATTCATTGCAACTCAAGAACGAAAGGCAAGCCTGAAATGGAAACAAAGCGGGCGTACCTGTGAATCCCAAAGTGCCCAGCCCTCGCAATACGTATTTTACACAGAACAGAAACAAAGCAAGAAAATATGGGCTCTGAAGGAGAAAGATGCTAGCTGCTTCTTGTCTAGAAACCAGCTTGCCTCTGCAGGCACGTGGAAAAGCCATTAGCTCCTTACTCTGCGGGGCTTGGTGGAGCCACATCCAGGGTAATGCTCTAGCAGCACCCGGCATCTGCGAGGTAGTGACGGAAGCCCCCAGTGGAAGTGTCTGCGGGCCGCCTGGGCCAGTGGAGCCATGCTGCGGGGGCCGTGGCAGCCTGAAGGGCTGGAACCTGGCTCTGGCGTGCTGCTAACGGTTCTCCCCGAAGATGGCTGGAGACACTAGAGGGCAAAGGATTCCTTTTAAACATTCTTCAAAGACTCTCCAAAATACCTCAGGGGCTGAGGAAATGCGTGTTTTCTGAAAGAATTATTCTCAGTAATCTTATTTTGATAGAAGAGAGGAGAAGATGGTGTTAATGGTATTAACAAATAACGACATTATCAGGAGGAATATAGGCCAGCATGTGCCAAAGTTAGAAAAGGGGCAAAGTGGCTGCTGGGGGGTAGCAAGCACAAAGCCGGTGTGCCTGCCTGCTCTGCCCTAGGAGCCAGCGACACAGGCAAGCCGTGCCGGCGGCGTGGAAGGGGGTAAGCAGAGATAACGTAGCAACTGAACCGGCAGCCCTGAGAAACAGTGAAGCATTTATACCGTCACGTTTTTATGCTGCATCCTTTCTTGTTGAGTGAGTAATTTACAGCAGTACAGATCAACGACAGAACTGGCACCACAGGCACTAGTCTATCATAGTCTTCAATGTGTAAATGCCTTAAATGAAACGCTACATAAAAGGCAGCAGGCATTTCTTTTCTGCACCTCAGCTCACCTGAGGTGAACTAATTCAACTCGGGGCTCAAAAACCAGAGAATTACATTCATGATAAGCTAAGTCAGAGCTCTCACCCCAGTATGTTCCTGAGATTTTTGTAATGGTAGGCACTCTAGATCTGTGAGCAGCTGTTTCATCTGAAACTCTTTTTCAACTCTTTTTCAAACATTTCATACATTTCTTTTATCTCCAAGTTTAGGGTTAAAAGTGAACCTTACAGCATGCAGATATCCCAAAATTTTAATGTTCCTTTTTGTCTTTGCTGTACCTCATTCCATGCTGATTGTATTCCTTATGAAGGAACTGCAGAGGGCTGATGACTGGCTTACCTGCCTGCCATTTCCCTCACACCTCTTTGTACCCGCCTTTAGTTTGTCATTGCCTTGAAAGTCACAGTTCGGTCCCTGTATCCCTCTCTTCATCAGCTCGCTGGCAGCTGGGGAGGCAGAGCCACGGCTTCTCCTGGCACCTCCCATGGATGCAGGTCAGTGGCCAGGAGAGGAACAGGGAGCTCCGCTCTTTGCCCTTCCCTGCCTACCACAATGAGTTTGCCTCCAGCTCATTCACGCTCTCCTGCTCTGACTACATGAATAACCCTCCAGGGGAGTCTGGGAGGATTCACGACTGGACCCAGCAGTTTTTGTGTCTGCCCGGCAAGGGACGTTCAGACTTGGCAGCACAGCTCTGGAGGGCTCAGCGCAGGGGACGAGTAAGGCATACCTGTTCCTCAGAGGGACACGTGAGGCCGGTGCTCCGGGTGAGCGTGGTTTGCTGTGTGCGGGAACTCCTGTCAGGTTCAAACAAATGAGCAGTCTTGTCACGGAGCACAGAAGTCAGAGTGGGGGACACGGCTCCAACAGCCCATCTGCGTGCCCGGGCAGGATTGGGTAAAGTACAGCTTCACCGTTTCAGGGCAGGTGTACTCACAGCTTTCAGAAAGTCTCTGTCTGTCCCCTCACGCTGTGCTTTGTCCCTGGAAGCAACATAAGCAAGGGGCAGCTGTGCTCAGCAGCACGTCCCCACCCACTGCCTTAATGATGTGGCTCTTTTCTGAACCATAACTGTTCTGTCAAACACCATGACAGAGGGAAAACGATCCCATACCTTGGCAGCTAGCAACACAAACACAGTTTCAGAAGTGGGCTGGCAGCAATTGTTGGGCATTTCTTCCTCCTGCTGGAAAGCTTTGGCAGAGCGGAATGCATTACCCTGAGTTACCACGTTCAGCAGAACTGGGTTCTTCTGTTCTTTAGAGAAGGCTTGTCTGCTTGTGCACGTTTTACCAGTTTAACATAAATGGAAGTTTAAAATTCCTTAATGTAATCAGCATGACCTTCTTGGATGATTATTTGTTTGGATTTAAAGCTATTTTACTGGTTACACCCATTTAGCTTGTACCCATGTGAGCAGGTGCAAGTTGAACTAGAGAGGGCCAGCTTTAAGCTGGTAGCAACGTTCAGACATAAAGCTGCATCAGTTTGACAAAGCCAATTTAATATAACGGCCATAACTGCACTGCAGAAAGATGAATACTTTGCAAACAACTGTGCTGAAGGACGAGGAGGTTAGCACTCTTAGTTTGTTCCCAATCTTCAGACCCCTCAGGATGTCTCTTTATGCATAGACAAGGCTTCAGAGTATTTAAAATCACCTACATTTTAATTTGGTTGTTTAGCCTTGTTCATATTAAAGAGATGTTCACCCATGTAATTAGTCTTACTGAGCACTTTAACCAGCACTAGCTTCTCCACTGCCTTCATTGCACAATGTCTGATCTGTGATGAGGCAATGACATCAATTTACAGAAATTAATTTGGTCCAAATCTCCTGGCACAGGCAAGATAAGAGTCTGGAAAGCGGCTGGTGCTGTAGGAGAGTCACACTGACATTCTGTGACCAAGGAGTTTTGGACCCCAATCAGGTATTTGGTATGAAAATGCAGTGTGCTGCAGTGACAGCTGAGGCTGGTCCGTCTGAAAGTATAGATCAGTATTCTGGGATGAACATTGCTAGGTGCGGGCAGTTTTTCATAATTATAACGTTTACTGAGAGGCCTTGAGTGCCAGTATGTTCAGACGGTTACTCCTCTAACGAGACTGCAAACTGAAACAGGCCTTTGGTCCAAAAGAGCTGGAATCTCTGCCCTGGAGCCTGCAAATCTCTGTGAACACGTACAGGACGCCGGCCCACATTGCTGGGGCTTCATTATTCACTAAGAGGCACAGAGCAGGGCTGGGGAGGCAGCCCGAGGACTGGGCACCTTTTGGATCCCGAAGGCTCGGGTGATTTTGTGTTGGTCTGTGTTCTTGTTGGAGGTGGGAGGCTGGTGTTTGCACCCTTATTATTTACACTTTAGTCTGTATGACGATGGTGTCTTTGCTAGGTGGAGGAGATACTGCAAGCCTGGGAGGCATGTTCTTTTAAGGTTGTTTACATACAAATAAATAAACTACTACCTGTGAGTGGAAGATCTCAAGAGAAATGGAGGGTTTCTGTAGCATGCTAGGCCTGCTTAAAACAGAAGAGGAAGAGTGTAGTGATTCTGACTTTTTTTTCGTAGGAAAAGCTGCACTCTGCCTCGGGGTGGTGATGAGAGTTGATGTAAGGATCACCCTCTAGAGAGGAATGTATATAAGGTTCTATCATTCAGAGAATCCTCTTATTTGGGCTTCAAACTGATGTATTTATCACAGAGAAAACATTTTTGTTGCTACAAAGCACGGAGAAAGCTCCAGAGGGACTGGGAAGAGAATTGCCAAAATTTCTAAAGTTGAAACAGTCCTATTACATGGCACACCGCTGTGAAGTTGCGTTCGGTAACACTGTGTGGAGACAGAGCCTATTCTGTTGGACAACCACCCCGTTCCCACTTGCAAAGGTTGATGTCTCAGGAAGGTGGTTCTCAGAACTACCTGGAAAACAAACATCTTTGTCTGACAAATAGAGATGCCTGACTGACTTGCCTTTTTTTAATGTGTACGTCAGGTTTGCCCAGTTGTTCACATTCTTTCACATGCTTGACTGGAACAAATTTTCTTAGACTTCAAAAGGAAGGTTGTAACCTTTTAAGGGAAGTGTTTTAGGAAGCTGCTCACATGCTAACTAATCAGTGGGGGGTCCACGTGTGTTGAAGAGGCTTTGTTGAATCAGTTTCTGACAAACCAGGAAGAAAAAATTGCTACATATAATTGCAGTCAATCTGGGAAAGAATGGGCAGCTAGGGTCATATGGCAACTTCAGAATTACTAATTGCCATGCAAATAACAATGTACAAATAATTACATAAAATGAAGGCTAGAAAGTTGTAGGCTTCTTCAGGGGAAGGTCTTGACCACATTCAGGATTCTGGCAAAGGGTGGGGGTGTGTGTGCCTTTGTGCATCTCTGTGTTCACCACTTTCTGTGCTGAAAAACACATATGTCTCCTGTTGACAGATGGACAGATGAACTGATTACTCTAAAGGCTACCTACCTGCCTAGACACCTGTTGCTCTTTTTGTTTATAGCATGCTAATTAAATGAAACTGGGGTTAATTATGCAGACTTACTAAGGAGATATTAAAACTTTAAGAAGTGAAACAAGAAATCATTATAGATACTTAGTTATTTTATATGTCTCTTAATTATAAGCATTGCCAGTAATGGTTCTGTAAACCAGTCTTGAATAACAGTCAATTCACATTCCTTTGAGCAAAGAGGCCAAGGAGGTAGTTTTTAGTGGATTACATAAATTTAGTTAGTTTGCTAACTAAACCCAACATCCTGTATATTCAAGTTGCTCTCCAAGCTTTACCCACATGGAATACTGATAATAGCAATCCTTAAAACTCAAGAACCTTATAGCTCTTGCCTTCATAAATCAGGATAACTAGCACACGTCAAAACCGCAAAGACTTTTTTTTTTTAATGGAGCACAAGGCTAATCCTGAAATTCTTTTGCAGGCCTTCAACCAGGTAAGAAGTTCTTTACTTTTAAACAGAGTCTGCATTTCCTTATTCTCGATACCTTCCAAGTGGTTGGCGGCAGGTTGTGGCATCTTAATGAGACTTGTTCGCTGGCGTACTTTGACATCACATCTGTTGCAAGAAAGGCCCAGGCTACCTATCTTCCTTCTCAGGCCCCACTTCTTTTTAGGGTCTTAAGGATGTCAGTAACGGGAATAAATATGAAGAATCTGTCTTAACAAACTCTAATTACAAGGAAACAACTTCCTTTGACCCACAGACTAGATTGGCAAGCACAGACCATGCAGGAAAGTGGAACACGAGCTCCAATTAATGAGTAATTGAAGGACTGCTCTTCAAAAATGGAAACCATTTCTAATCTGTGAATGTAGCAGTGCGTGGCAGATCTACAGATTTCTGCAATTAGCAGGCATTCAAAATATGCTGTTGACGCCACCAGAACCTCTGCAGAACAAGGCATTCTCTCCAGGAGGAAGATGGCAGTCAAAGTATGCTCTTGCATATGAACTTCTGACCTATCCAAGTACCGCTGGAGAAGGCAGAGCTCACCCCCTGAACCTTCAGTGCAGGAAATAATGGCGTCCTTTGGATGCAGCACTGTGAGGACAGGTAGGAGAAGGTGAGAGAGCAGTGTGGTACTATCAGTGGCCTAACAGCATGTGTCTGGCACATTCCAGGAATTGAGATAAGCAAAGAAAACTCAAAGGAAGTACTAAAGGTTGCAGTTTTTAGAGGAATGAGAGAGAGCGAGAGAGATCTACACAATACCATGACATTGGGTAGGTTAACCATATTCCCTTAGTTTGCCTCTGGTACAGTTTTTGTCTCCAGTAAACTGCTCTAGCAAGGCACAGACTTTACAGCAACCCACTACATTAGGCTCCAAGCTAAACATCTTGTGGTTCCTGTAATTTGCACTTGTGCACATTGATGTTGGCTAGAGATACAACAACCAAGATGGTATAGGTGCTCTTCCTCTATTCCGTAATATACTGGTCCTTTCAGCAACAGCCTAATTCTGCATGCAACAGTGCAAGTATTAATGGGCCAGAAAGTACTTACTTGTACACATCATAATCTGTACATGTAGCTCAGTTATACAGTTTTCAAAGAGAACAATTTCTTCTCAACATGATTGCCGAGTAGGCCGCCATATGGGGACGTAACCAGTTGACTTCAGATTTATATGAAAATAGAGCCTATGATGCAAACACAGAAGATACAGAGCTTGCTGAATATAATCACATTACCTGTGAGCCCCTCTGACAAAGACTTGGGAGATGGGAATTTTGAGACCCCTTCCTGGCATCTTCAAAGGTACCTCTGTACATGTGTCTGAGGTACATAAGCTCAGCGTGAGGGTCAAGGATGATGAAAAACTCTGTACCACCTCTGTGAGATGGACACTTGATGGACAGTAAAGCTGGCCCCTTATGGAGTGTTGTAGTGGGTTAACGAGGTTATCGGTAACATGAATGTAGTAATGAATGTGGAGAGTTTACCTTATTTTTACAATCCTGAGTGAGAGGAGTTTCAGCAACTTGGCCTGTCATTAATGTCATTTTTTGGATATCGTTCGTGTTTCTATTGACAGTGAAGCAGCGGTGACAGTGTGAATGTTGGGGCTGCCTTCACCAATGGGAGTCTGTTGGGGCAGCTGGAGTGGGGCTGGAGTGGGGCCAGGGCACAGCTTGCTCCCCAGATGGGGAACAGGGGTGGTCGGCGAGTGCCACTGCTCAGAGGAATACTCACTGATAGTAGGGACTGAAGACAGCCATTTCTGAACAAATTTATTTAATCCACCTATTATCTAAAAAATGCTCTGCAAACAGAATCTTATCTGTTGTTCTTAAACAAATATTGTAAGGCTTAAAGACTTCATCGGCAGAGCAGAAGTTTAGCGCAGGTTTTACCTTACCATTTATATCTGGTTCAGAGCATAACAAAAGGAAAGTGAACTTACTGGTCTCGGCTGGGTGCACATGAGTGCTGGACGAACAGCAGGTCATTCCAATAGAGAAAGGGGAAGAATGTTCCTCTGTTGCCCTTTTTATTATCCTTGTTATGAATTTTCATTGCCGAAAGGTAAGATACAAAGTTAAATTTTAGCAGTGATGAATGCATTGTTTCTTCTCTCGCTTCTTGAGATACTTTCATGAGCTGATGCACAGATCTGGTTCTCAGCCAGCTGTATGAAAGGCCAGGCAAGCTCTCTGGGGGGGTGTGAGAACATTCTTGTCTTTTGCCCACTACTGCTTACCTGTAGTTTCTGACGGTGTACCTCATAGACCTCATGGATTATAGAAATAAGAATCTTATTTGAACAGCTCTAATCAGAATTTGGCTTCCAACAAAGGGCGGTACAACACACATTAAATATGGTTAGAAAGGCATGCTGTAGTCTTCCAGAGCTACTTACTTTCAGATTGCTTTTATTATATTCGAAATTATTGCCAGAACTGAGGAAGGCAGATTATTTCCTATTTCTTGTTTCAATGAAAACTGCAAGTGAGTTTGACCATGAGCTTCTAAAACCAGGGCCTTCACAAATTCAGAAATGATACAACTTATAAAAGAGATATTACAAAACCCTTGTGCAAATTGGTTTCTCATAGATGCCAGTGAGAATGTATCTTGTTTAAAAATAGAAACTGTTCGTACCACAAGCATCTCTGGAGAGAGGAATACGTGTGGTTTTGACTCTGAAGGGTTCTCTGGTTATCATTTCTTCTTCTCTCTTCTGAATTTCCTTGAAGATACATTCCTTTTACTGAGGTTTCCATGGTTATTGATCAATTTGAGTTGTTGTATTAGCCCAGGCAGTTTCTCTGTGTGTCTCAGTCTGTGAATTCAGGTGTTGGTTCTTCCCGTTTTGTAGGGACCCTTGTCCAGCAAGTCCTTGTCACTCAATTGCACTTTACTTCCCATCTTGATTTGTGCAGGAAGAATTTGTTCTCTGAATTAAAATGTTTTTTCTGAGCTCACCTTTTTGTATGCATGTAGTAGTACAGAGCATGATTGACACTAGCTATCTTGGGCATGAACTTTGCATGTAAAAGGTGTACGGGTTCAACACATCTACTTGTAGATCTTTTCTTCTAGTTTCTATGTTTGTGCCAAATGTCTGCAGTTTATCATTCATCATTTCCCCTTGGGATTGTATCACTAAAGCCTTTGCTTCCCCAGTGAGAATGGGCAGGGAGTGAGCAATGACGTTCAACTTTGGTGTTATCCTGAGAAAATAGAACAGTCTTTCCCTTCATTGTATAGCTGTATGCCGCCAGCTGACATTGCCTCCTGTGGGTGCAACGGTTTCTGGCTAGCAAAGGCTAGCTAGCATGGCTTATGAAGTGGCTGTGTTCTTCCACAATGAGGGACGAATGTCTGTGGGTATAGACCATTCTCAGAACCTTTAAATAGTGCTTTCCCCTCAACACCAAGTGGACAGGTTCTGAAGTAAGAATGCCAGAGAGTGAGCTTATGGGGCTTGTGGGAATCCCTTGTCAGAATTCTGCCACCCCATCCAAAAGAAGAGTTAACATTACTCCTCTCTGCCTGCCGGAGCTCATTGTCTCAGCGGGTATTGCTAAATCATCGCTGCCAGAATTAGAATTAGAAAAGTCCATATGAAGAGATTTCTCTCTTACTCTTAAGCTCTGCAGTGTCTGCTGCTGCCCCTGGTGTTCATTTACCTGTTTTTTATTAAAGAGTCAGTTTCTGGGAAAGATCCCCTACCCCAACTAATCCACTGTGTTATGCTGGAGAGGAAAGCAGAGATCTTGCCACACAGTGCATCTCGTATTATACTACTTTGCCAAAAGACATTGCATCCCTTCGTGGTCTGGAAGACAGAAAAAAAAGTTTCAGTCATTTATATGAGAAAATCCAAAGGACACATTTCCACATGCCCCCTTCTTCATGGCCACAGAGTTCTACCCCATGGAGCCACAAGTTTTCTGTGAGAACGTCTTCTTGAAAGCCCAAGAGCTCATTGACAATAGGAAATGAAGAGGAATTCTTCACATTGGTGTAAAACCAATGCTTACATGCTTTCAATAGTTCCTTCTACCTCTGTTTCCAGTGCATTTTCACAGATGCTTTCAGGATATGTACTTTGGTGTGGCATCAAAAAGAAACCTGTCTTGCAAATGAGGAACAGAGGAAATGCATAGCTTGATATATAAATTGAAAAACACTGTAATTAAATAACTATAAAAAGAGTATGCAACCGGTTTTATTGTGTGTGTCCCCTGCTTTTCACCATAGATGTTCTTAGATTAGATAGTTGGGGGTTTTTTTAGAGCACACACTATTCCTGATTTGAGCTTCGTAGGGCTACTGCAGTAAAAAGGTGAATGACAGCAGCACTGCATTGTGCCTCCAGATGAGGAGGCACCAGAGGAAACCAGCAATGAAAACAAAACTGCACTCAGACAGCTGAACCTCAGACTCAGGCCAGCCTCTGTAAACTGAGTAATAGCTACCTTGAGCAAATAGATGTGTCTTATAATGTAGCCTGAAAGTCAACAAACTGTGGCTCTGGCAGAGCAATGGAGCTCTTCTTTCTGATCTCAACAGTTGACAGTAAAGCATCATATTTAGCTTAACAAACTATCCCCGCAACTTTGATGAAGCACAAACAACTTGAGACAGGTTCTCAGTTTTCCATCAAATTCCACCTGAAATTGAATGCACCTCTGTCTCTGAGGGAGCTCTGAAGAATGGCATTGCTTCTCAAGGCAACAACTTAACACCATATGAAAACTGGCTACGGTAGGTTTTTGTTTGTTTTGTCTTTGCAATAGTGAGTGCAACTTCACCATGCAAATAGGTATTTCAACAAAGTTGCCCTTAAATTTGAGCTACTGAGATTTTCTTGGGTGTGTTACCATAAATTAAAATTAAGCTAAATTTCAGTCTTTGCTACTAGGTTCCATCTGGACCATACCAGATCCTTAGTATTCCATCACCGTTGCACCTAGAATATCATAATGCATAAAACTTGGATAACTTGCACATATGGAAGATCTCAGATAGCTTCAAATTCTTGCGTTACAAGCTCCCAAATCACACCT
Source organism: Podiceps cristatus (assembly GCA_000699545.1). Lineage (NCBI taxonomy): Eukaryota > Metazoa > Chordata > Aves > Podicipediformes > Podicipedidae > Podiceps > Podiceps cristatus. The sequence goes on from KL259733.1 coordinate 13,543, forward strand.
CTGGACAACGTGAGAATTCCACTCTGTTTAATTTAATCACTAGGCTGGTGTCCAGGGGAAGAGACGGCTGCATACCATAAAGCAAAGCTTAGGGCCTGTCCTGCACTGAGGAATGCTGTTACCTTGGCAGGAAGGAGACTACTGTTAACAGCAAATATTCAAAGGCTTTCCTCTACATGAAACATCTTATTTCAAACTGTTTCCTCTTATGCTACCATTTAGGCAGGTATTTGCAACAGGGAAGCCTGTTCTAAAAGGGCTTCTAAAAGGAACAGAGTCCAGGATAACAGGAATTAATACATGAGATCACAGAAGCAACATGTATGTGTGTGGGATTCTAAGGCTGCAGTGTTTCCAGGATAAGGGCAGGAAGAGGTCATTTTAATGCAGCTGCATCCCCAGATTTTACTTTTTGTACTGTGAACAATGTGGAGAAGTTCTGTCTGCTGACTCTTGTTGAATCTTGCTTGCTTGCTTGCATTTCTGTAGACAAGACAGAACTACCTACTCCCATGGTTTTACGGCTTTGGTCATGCCAGTGACGCAACTTGCGTGCTAGTTGTACATCTCTGTTAGATCTTCCACAGATGAGGCTTCGTTTAAAGAGACTAAAAGGTTTTTACAGTGCCTTGTGAGCCAGTACATCACTATTTCTGAAGCTCTTCTGCAGACAGAACTCCCTTTGAAGTCAATGGGAGCTCTGCCTGAATAAAGACTTCATGATTTGGGCCTCAGGATATAAATGCTGTGATCAATCTTTTGAGCATAATGAATAACATTTTCTTGGCTTTCAGAACTATACTAAGCCAAATAGTAGCCCCAGGGATTCAAAATGGGTTAAACAGGAGAATCTGCTTTGTTTCAATCTACATCTTTATTTAGCTTTTACATCAGCATAGTCCCCATGCCTAGTACTGACCTGCCTGGGAAAAAAAAAAAAAAAAACAAAACCAAAAACAAAAACAAAAACCCAACCTCTAACAATAAGACCAGATGTTTCAATAGTTAGTTTTACAATCAAACCTATTGTGGCATGAGACACTCTGAAAGAGAGTTGTGTTCAATGAAAAACAAACATACTTGCTGTAGACTGACCTGTTCAGAAGTTGCGGCCTGAATGTACGGTCTGGAACAAAAGACTTGAAGGCTGAGAACTTTATTAATTGTGTGACGGGGAGGTCTGTAGGCACTGATTTTGATCAGAACATCAGAGTACCAGACACTGTGCAAACATCAGAGTTAGTGATACAAAAAGTCAACAGTCCGGGTAGACAAGACAGATACTCCCTGTCTCCGATTCCTTATGATTGCTCTGATTTTATAGATGGAAAGTTCAGCTAGGGAGAGATTATGTGACTTACCCAATTCCTCTCACAAAGTGAGAACCTGACTGCCAACCTGGTGCTTTACTGTGACTATGCTCCTCCTTTTACACAATGGTAACAGTATATTACAGGACTTAGAAAAATCATAGCTTCCCATCCTTGTCCCAGCCCTGGCTGAACTCCAGCACCCCAGCCACCTTCCCCCCTGAAACCAGAGGCCTAGGTTCTCCCCGCTACCTGTGATGAGAGTTTTGCCAGTGCTGATTTCAGTGGCAGCAAGTCTAGATCCGGCGATTAGTGACACCCTGAAGTGGGCAGCTGTCAGAGCAAGCAGCAGGGCAGCAGCAGCAGCGTGGGGCAGAGCAAAACTCTCCTGCATTTTCAGCCCTCGCAGGTTATTATGCAACTGGATCAATGAAACTATAAGCGAACCAAGAGAAAAGATAGACTGAAACTAAAGAAAGAAGGGAAAATGCTGCAAATTCTTCTTGCCTGAGCAGAGGTAAGAACCTGAACATTTTACAGGCTCATACCTCTGTGAAAACATGGGTGGAAGTGCACAGGTGAACAGACCAGTGTTCCTTCCCTGGAGTCCCAGGTCTGATGCTGACCTTTTAGCGTTTTTGGGGGAAGTCCTGCAACTTCTGTTGCTGCCCACAGTCAGTGGAGATTTTAAAAGAACTGTAAATACCATGTCACTATGCATTGCAATGGGAAAGTGTTGAAGCCTTCAGGTGTGAATGTATATGGGACTGTCACTAGAAGACAGAAAAATGTTTTGAAGAAGGAACTCCAAAGCTGATGAGGGAATCATTAAAACCAATGTATGACCTGGAATACAAGCAATGGGTTTCCCAAATGCAAGTTCAGCAGCTAGAATAATTTCTCCACAGTGTCAGTAAGTCTGAGGAGAAGGTCTCCACTATATACCAGATATGCCCTGACACAGCCAAACCTAAAGTTTCAAACAAGTAAAGTCTTGTCCAGCCTACAACTTGCAGCAGTGATGTAAACAGCCTGCTGATTCAGTTGTATTTGTAGAAGGTTTCCAGGGTTTGCATCTTTAATTTTTCTTTTCATTTTCTTTTTTACTCCTGGGTAATGAGTACCCTCTCCTTCCTTCAATTAGGTCAAAAACCCCTGACTTCCCCCGTTTTTTCAAAGGCTTGGCTCTGCTTCCCTGTGTGGATTTAGTCCAGGTGCTAGGCTGGTTCCTCCCTAGAGGCTTCCCGGTGTGATCCACTCCCTTATCTTGGTTCCCGATCTTGAGGGAAGAGGCAAAACAGCCAGCAAGGAGAGGCATGTAGCAAGAGACAACTCAAGACCACTCAGCAGTTCAATTTGTCCACCTCAAGGATGGAGACAAAGGAATGTATTTTTCCCTTCAAATTTCAAAACAAAGAGGGTTTTTTAGTTACAGTAAAATGGTTGCCTAAGTCTCCTCTCTTCCCCCTAGAGTATGAGACCCTACTCAAGGAGCAGAGAGGCGCAGGGCCCACCCCAGGTTGCTTCGAAGAGTCCCCTTACGCAGCCCACCACCACCATGGGGAGACGAGTGGGCACGGCATGGGCTAGCAAGACAGGAAAGACAAGGGCAAGGGATCAGTTGTGTGTGGCACTGCTCAGCCACTTCTGGGGCGACCCATGGGGCAGCTCCTTCACAAGCCAGTCAGATCACTGCTACATGACCCTAGCTAGCAGGGAGCACTCGGCTGTTTAGATCCTACAAAGTCTGAGATTGGTCCTTGACACTTCCTTCACCCTCAATTTGGAAACTCTCTAGGCAATGGAATTTGGTTGCTTATGCCCAAAGTGAAGACTGCAACTTGCTTTTCTCTCTCCTATTTTCACGTATCTTTCTTGGGAACAGGTATAAGAAGATGGGGCTGGAGGAGTTCTGTGTAAAATTCAGACACAATCCCACTTTTTACTTGCCAGAATATCCTCTTCCCTTGCATTTGAGGACTGTAGGATAAAAAAAATTATATATTATCAAAGGATATATGTTACGATCCTACCTGCACTATGAATTTTAACTGTGTTGTACACGGGCATCCTGATTTGATACGGCAGCAGCTGAGGCAGCCTCTGGGGTAGCACCACTAGAAACAAATCGTGCTCTCTCTGGAGCACTGCGAGCTATGAAATGATTTCCTGAAATAAG